>WBNM01043475.1:0-45431 GCA_013399055.1 Ramphastos sulfuratus | reverse complement strand
TGACATTGGTTCTCCTCCAGTCCAATGTATTTCACTTTTATCTTCCTCTCTTTATTCGCCTTCTATAGCATTTTCTATACTTTAAACTCAGAGGGATTTGAAGAAAATAGATGCAGAACCAGAACTCAGATCTAGAACTGGCTTTCTCTGACATTCCCTTTACTTCTTTTTCCCTGTGTGCAGCATGGGAGAAATGCTGTTACAGCACCTAGCTATGGACTGTTTTGGCTAAGTGCTATGCAGACCTGGAATTAAAAAAAAAAAAATATTCATTCCAAACCCAAAATCTCTTATATATTTCCAACATCACAAAAGTGCTTTGATAGTTAATTTACAAAATATTTCTTTGAAACAAATTTTTTTGCCAGTTAAACCCAATATAACAATGTTGACAGATACGAGAGTCAAAGCAGGCTTTCTTTCAATTAAGTTATAGAGAATTTCATGTGGCAGCTGCATTTTTTTTTTACCACTCTACTTTTGATAGAACCAAAAGTCAGTATTCTGATCTTCTAAAGTTTTAGAACAGTTTTCAAAATTTTGATTTTTTTTTTTTTTAAATCAGATCGAATTTATGAATATCGAAAGACAATCCCAGCTAGAATGTTCATTGGGTGTTATGTCCTAAATGTAGTAAAATAACTTACCTTCCTTTTCTGTGGCAATTATTTAATTAAATAGCTGACATTAAATAACTGACATTATATTACTGAGGGATGTTTACTGTGGTACTTTTCCTCAAATGGAAATTTCCTTTGAAATGATAAGGAACATTTCTGAGTGTGATAGAAATGTTAATAATTCTGCATTGCTCTTTTTTTAATGTTGTTGTGGTAGGCCTAAGCAGGCCAAAATAGGCTTATACATGTCCTGGCTTGCCCAGACATGTTCCCCTCCTCCCCCTCCTTCTGTTTTGGGGAGAAGCAACTGCAGGAAACAGGACAAAGAACCTGGAGCCACTGAGTCTGAGGGTTCTGGCTTGCCCAGACTTGTTTGCATCCTGCAGTAAACAAGGTACACATGGTTGCCTTGTGCAAGGCCTGCGCTCTGCCCAAATTTGGGTAAAGCAAGCCCTGGCCTCACCTAATATGGTCATGCTTGGCAAAGTGCCATCCTGATTGGCTAATCTGTGTCCAAAAGCCCGTCAGTCTCAGGTTGTATTGATAAAAAGGGACAAGCAGGTAGCACAACGTGCTCTGCCATTGTATCTGTGCTCTGCCGTTGTATTCATGGTGCTGTTGCTGCTACATTGCATCCTGAGCTGCCTGGAAATTGCCTTCCAAGAGTTTACCAGGAACAGGTTCTAAATGCCTCCACACAATCGGCTTGCACAGTCAGTGTGACATTGTGCCAAGTCTGCACACCACATTGCATCCTGCCTGCCCCTCTGCAAGGCTTCTGCTGAATTGGAAGCCAAGAGGAACCAGGTCAGAGACTGTGCCAGACTCCCAGCTGCCTGAGAAAAGAGCCTTGGAAAACTCCAAAGTCTCTAACAGCTTTGAGACCACTGACAGCAACCCCTCCATGTGCTTTGGGTACTGTCTGATAATATTTTGTGAGTAAATCCTTAAAGCATCTTGTAATCACTAATTGCCTTCTGCCATAAGCAGAAACGAGTTTCCTGCATCCATCTAGTGGATAAGAGGATAATTAACTGCAGGTAGTACATCGACTGCAAGAATTTCTCTTCCAGTATAATGTTTGCTCTTGCTAGTTACCTCTTAAAGTGTTCCAGTTTTGCCTGTGTGTATAAATTTCCAAATCATGCATTTCGAACCTTGTAACTAAGTCTTCTGGTGAGATTTAATGTTAATAAACAATTTTCATAGTTATTAACAATCTCTGCCTGGATATTAAAATTAATGTCAATTGTTAATTTTGCATAATTCGTAACACATGTGTTTAAATATAGTGCATGTCAGCATATAAAGCAGTAACAAAAGTACTAGGTTCTGAGCACACTTTAACGTGCTGCTGAATATACAAATGTACACATTTAGAAACCACACAGTTGTGAAAATTTGCCATTAAGAACCTAAACCCGTTCAATAACAAGACAGACATAAAAGAATCCTTTATGTCTGTCATGGAGTGCTCTGCAACAATGTCTACCCTGATCCTGCTATTTTAGGAAGGAAAAAAAAACATTTTTTACAAAAGGAAGAAGCTCTTCTCTGCAGTTTAGAACTGATTAGTAAATGGATATGCAGAAAGCTCTGTATGGAACTAGACAAGTGTGAGTCTGTGCACTTCAATCTATTTTACACATGTTCTCCAAGACCTCAATAACTAAAGCTAATGCTCCCTCAGCTCCATTGAACTAATTAAGCTAGGTCATTATATTAATAATGGGTTGCTCTTCTGTCTGCATTTATGGCATTTAGCAAGCCAGTGTGTGCAGATGCTTATCTCATGAAGGAGAAGGCTTCTGTCAATGAATTAGATTAATTCATCAAGAGAATTAATGTGACTTCATTACTATCGATATCTGAAAAAGCTGGCATGCACAAACAGGCATCTGCAGCTGTAGGAACTAAGAAACAACATTCCAGATCCTAAGCCTGTACTACTGAATAAAGAGGTTGCTGTTGCCAAGACATGGCGATGGGTTGCTGATGTGACAAATGCAAAGGGTGCCAAAGGAGCTGGATGTTGCTATCAAGGCTCAGCTTAACTCAGTTGGGGGTTGGTATTTTGCTACAGACAATTCTAATGCCTTCTAGCATGTAAAAAATACTTCCCAAACCAGTTTTCAGTTCTCTTGTTTCTTAAAAAAGCATGAAATAGCAGAGACACTTGAAAATGAAGAAAAACTCTATAGTCTCCCCCCCCACAAAATAAAAAACTGGCTGCACTTTGGACATGGCTTTGAGATTTTTCTTGTTCTGTCAGTTCTTTCAGCAGCCAGTCTCCTTCAGTCCTCTCACTGATGGAGTGCCATAGCTAAGGTTCCTAGAGGTTTGGAAGTCCCAAAATACTGAAAAAAACCAGCCCCTTAAGATGGGGATAATTGGCTGAGAACAGAATACAAAAATTCTTCTGCATTGTAAATACTAAAATACAATGTAAAGTTGGTAGCTGGGATAAAGGAAAGGTTTTCTAAACTGCTGGAGTAGAAACACATAAAGAGTAATAGGTTTTCTTTTTGTTAGAGAGAAATATGCATGTGAGCTCTATATTATGGATGTGGCAATTCTGGTTTAACAAAAAACTAAGTTTTAAAAACTCAGAAGTTTTTAAAATTAGATTAATGATGACTCCTAAAAGATGATGGGCAGTTCCAGAATCTCAGTTATCAAGGATGGAGCAGTAGACATATATCAACAACACCCAACATTTTTGATTAACCATATACTTATGGTTACTCAGCTACAGCAAAGGGAAAAAAGACTTGGTTCATAGTCTCACACCTACAAAAAGACTGTATTTTGGTCTTCTTAGTGAGAAAGCAGAAAGCAACTCAAGAATCCCAGAAGAGTGTTCTTGAAACTCTCCATGCCCTCCTTGCCCTCATAATCACTGGCTGAGGATCCAAAGATTGAGATTGGTGAACTGCCAGGAACCCTCGTAAGCATTAAAGTAGGGAACAGATTGTCCAGATGGTTTGTTAAACAAACAAACAAAACTGTCTGTTCAATGAAGCTGTTTAAAAACAGGATATACTGAAGCAATTTAAGACTTTACGGATACAAATTTGTTTAGGCATTTGTCTGTAGCATGACACTGATTTACACCAATCTGATGAGGTTACTATGGTGAACTTAGGCTTCCAAGATAGGATTTATGGTACTCTTCTGTGTTTCCTAACATAATGTGGTGATATAGGTAGCTCAACACAGCCATAAAATAGTTATTTGGATGCACAATAGCAATACACACCAAATCCAGGTAATTTAAAATAGGATTGGATAGTATATGAATCACTGGGTGCAGCTTGCAAAAGTGGTATTAAGCTCAGGTATAACCATTAGTTTGGTTGAAGATGAATATAGAACACAACATGGAATTACCCAGCACTTCTTAGAGGAGGGAAGAAAGAGAAAAAAAGAAAGAAAAAAACCCCAAAGTTCTGTTCAGGCTATTTTCAAACAGACTGTTATTTCTAAATCAAATTTCCACAAATGAAGAAAAAAATGTTATTCACTGTGGCACTTTCTGCAGAATCAGAAGCTTAAAAGAAAGTTATTTTGTAACTGAGCATAAAATAGACATTTGAAAAATGATTTAGCTGGAAAAAACACAATTTTTTCCACATTAAGATAACTTAGGAACACAAATTGTTTTTTATTATTCTTCTCATATTCACTTCTGAGCTGACACATGTATGAGCTATTCAGCCCTAAAGGTCACTTCTGAGAAAGATATAAGTAACTGGAAACAGCACTGCAGGATGAAGTGATGTCTCATTGCTAACTACTACTGCTGGAGAGTGATAAATATTTTACTCCTGAGGCTAAGAGCCAACTCCTGTAAGTAAATTTCTGTTTCTTGGCTGTACTGATGGCTGAAAGTTGATGTGAGAGTTGGTTTTCTGAATTTTAATTTTTTGTTTAAAGAGTTGGTGGTACAGCTCAGCCTGGTTCTAGAAGCCATCTAACCTGAGGGATGCTGGTGAGGCCCATGAGCCTGCATGGAAGGAGCCCACCATGTGCTTCTCCACAGCCACAAGAAGGTGGCACAGGGTGAGGTCCAGCTCCTCTCACCCCATCTGAGAGTGGGAGCCACTGGCCACGCTCAGCATGAGTGCCTTCCTCCTCCTCCATGCCATCTCTTCCCAGGCCGCTCAGAGCTTGTCTAAACTGGCTGCTCTGATGCAAATGCTGCTAGTCACCCTGGCTGCCAGCGTCTTGCTCACTCTCTGCAGGCTTTGGTCACACCATGCTTTCTCATGTTTTTTCACCACTATTCTCTCCTTCTCCTTCTCCTTCTGGTGTCAACATTAGTCATTAAGGCTCAAATACTATAAAAGCGTGAACAAACAAAAACAGAAGAGGAAGGTGATTTACAACTTCTCAGAGCCAAGCGGTTGACGCTGCTGGCTCAGAAAAGGAAAGATGCGGGGTAGCAGTTGTCCGTCGCTCCCTATGAAAGGACTAAACCTCTGCGAGCCTCAGCTTTGGATTTAGGCAGCCCAGGAACCTCCACGCTAGAGTTCCCGCTCCAGTTTTCACTTCGGTCTCGCCACTTGCTCGGATCGTCCCGCAGGGCGGCGCACGCCAACCGGTAACCGCTGCCCCGGGGGCGGGACGCTGCTGGGGCCCGCCCGCTCACAGCCGCCGCAGGCGTGGCAGGGCCGTCCCGCGGCTCCGCGCAGGCGCGGGGCGGCGATGGCTGCCACCGTAGAGCGGCGGCTGGCGGAGTTCCGCGCCGCCCGTGGCAGAAGCGCCTTCTCGTCGCGCTCCGCGGAGCCACCGGGAAAAGCCGCGGCTCCAGAGGCTCCCGAGGGACAGCGGGCGGCGGGCTTGGGCGGTGGCGCTCAGGTGAGCGCCAAGGTGGGCGGGTCGGAACGGGGCGCGTGGCAGCGAGTCGGTGCCTGACGCCACGTCTCACTGACATCTCTATAGGCCGGGCCCGGCGGAGTGGAGACGGCGACTCCCGTATGGGCGCGTCCGCTGCTGCTGAAGGTGCTGCTGTGGGCGGTGCTGTTGGCACTGTTCGCGGAGTTGGAGCTGGGGTTGCCGTATTTCGTCCTCTCCCTGCTCTACTGGATGTACGCTAGCACCCGCGGCCCCGCCGAGCGGCGACGGGGCGAGCTGAGCGCCTATTCTGTTTTCAATCCCGGCTGCACCGCCATCGCCGGGACACTGACGGCCGAGCAGCTGGAGCGAGAGCTGTATTACCGACCCGCCGTCGGAAGGTAGCGACCGGCTCTGCGGCCGGGGGAGCACCAGGGCTGCCGGGGACAGTCGCTTTCCTGCGGCGGTCCCCGCCACCGCCGATCGTCGTAACACGGACCCAAGGGAAGGGTTTGGGGTTTTTCCTATGCACAACGCCACTTCGGCACGTACAGCGGGCCAGGTTTCCCCAGGCGCGGTTCGGTCCCGAATAAAGCCGTAGCAAAGTGTGCGCTCTGGCCTCGTTTCTTGGCGGGGGCGGGGGGGGGGAGGGGTCGGGCAGGCAAATGGTAATTTAAGGGCTGTTCCACCGGCACCGAGAGGCACAGCTGTAGGGTAGGAGGAGGGCCGAAGCTTGACACCTTTAGTGAAATGCCCAAGCGCTTTTCTTCCCAGCACTGGCTAGAATGTGGAGGGAAGACACGCGGCACTGTCAGTATACCTGAAAGAGGAAGCTGCTTCTGTCTGCACTTGTGCCTTTCATCTAACACGAATACCTGTTTTTAATTCAAGGTCCCTGATGGTTTTCGTATTACAGCTTTCATAACGAGCAAAGAAAAGACTCCTTATTCCCAGCAAGTAATACATGGAGTTTTAACTATCATTTTGAGAAGAGGGTGAGTGTGCAGCAAAGGTGGAAATGCAAGAGGTCCTCAGCTGGAAGGGACCTTAGGATTGTCTACGCCAACATCCCCACCACGGGCAGGGATGCCTCTGAACTAAGTTGCTCAAAGCCTCGTTCATCTTGGCCTTGAACACCCCCTGAGAGGAGGCATTCACAACTGCCTTGGGCAACCTCAAATTCTGTTTCAAATTCTGTTTCATCATGCCTTTTCTAATTTAAGTAATACATGGTGTTCACCTTTATCTTACCCCACATTTGCTCATTCGTTGGGGAAAGAAAAGGCCATGTCCTTTATCAAATGTAACTGGACTGAAAACACTAGATTAAAGCACAAACATGTTTAACACTGCTATGCATCTCTTGGTAGCTCTCCACAGCACCATCTTGTTTGTAGTATTGGTCTTGTATAAATTCCAAATGCTACTATTTAAAGCCAAGCACAGATTTTTTAAATTTGGACATACTCCACCATCCTCTGGTAGGAGTTCCACAGAGTTCCCACTATTCTTACTGATTCCTTATGACTCTATACAATTAGCTGTTGTATTCTGGCTTTGATTAATATAGCTTCTGCAGGTCCAAAGGCCTTTTTGTAGTGGACACAGAGTTGAAAATCTAAAGCTCTGTTTCTCTGGGAGAACCATGACCTGTGAGTCCATTCTTAAAAATTGTTCTTCTAAGTACAGAGCATTAAGTATTCAGGTGGTACTTAAAATAAATGCACTAGTAAGTGATAGGATTTTTGTCAGTTGAAACTTTATTCACAAGGATAAAAATAAACAACTGTAATGTTTATAAATTGATAGTCTGACATTTTGTACAGTTAGATTCTGTGGAAGTATTTTAAAACAATACATGCAAATAAATATTAAATATAAGGTAACATCCATGAAATTATAAAATTTTGTAGCAGCAAAGTTTTATTATAAACTCTAGCTACATCATGTTAAGGTGAATTTATAGACTCTAGTGCTTCATGAAGCAAATTACCACAATGTGAGCATGAAGCTGGAAGGCACAAGAAATAAGAATTTGTATGGTTCATCTCTTCCAGTGCTTTCTGTTGTTTGCTTGTTTCATGCTACTCAATAAATGCACATTATAAATTTTAAAATAGAGATGGCATGACCAACAACAAAGGCTTATAAAAGGTGTTACTGAAGTAGATGAAGTATGATGGAAAAACTGGTGCTTGAACCTTGCTGAACACATTTATCAAAGTAGAGGATTACTGTAATTCTGGTTTGGTGGCAATTACTTTCACTGAGTTTCATTCAGTACTTAGAGGGGATTTAAAAAGGTTTGAAAAAGGAGAGTTTAATTGGAGAGGGGGGAAAAGGGAAAAAAAAATCTACCATAACCCTCTGCTTGGTTGAGATCTCACTTTGTCATCTTGTATTTTCTCTTGGATTCTAATAAAGTAGAGGTTATTTATAAATGCAAGTTTGACATCTGGCACTGGAGCTATTTTTGTGGGCCCAAAGCCCTCAGCTCTTAAGTGACTAGGAGGGACATGGGCAACCTAGTAACTCAAAGCATGTAAAACTGGTAAAAGAATCTTGTGATGGCAATTAAGTGCAGGTTTGTTACCACAAACAAATACTCCCTCTTCCTGTGTTTGTCCTCTTCCATTTGTTATGTATACTTTTCCCAGTAAAATAGTGAGGTAAAACACTTCATAACTTCCTGTTGTCATAGCAAAATGATCATTTTGCTGCACAAGTTTGGGAAACTTTTTTTCCAGGTTTGGGCACAACTAAGCAGGGCCCTGGAAAACTAACACCCACTCTTGAATGTTTGTAAGTGAAATTATTCCCACCAGTGTGCATTATCATACAGCTGTAAATTTCATCTCTCATCATGCTGCTTTTTCAGCTGTGAGTGAGTAACTCCTTCAGTCTTCACCTATTCAAAGCAATCAAGGGTAGATGTTAAATAGAAACATCAAGCAACTCTCTATGTACAGGAAGCTAATGAATGAAATGGCAGGCCAGCAGTTAACATGTAGTAGTCGGTCTTCTCTTGATGGACACACAACATAGCAGTTAGTTATTAAATGTAAGGAAGAATCTAAATTGCTTCATTCCAAGGTCAGTTCTGCAAGTGATGTTAGGAAGGCCTAGAAATAGGCCATCTAGAAGCCAGCATGCTAAATGTACATAAGCCAGCCCAAGAACTGTGGTGGATTTCTACAAACATGTTTGACTTCCTCTTTTGGAGCTCAACTGCAAGAATTATAGCAGGGGAAGGTAACCCATCCTCTCTAATTCAGTTGTAACCTGATGATTGCAAAACTGATCTACCCTGTTGGCAATTTGAATTCTAATGCAATGATTAAATAATCCCATGCAAAGCAATCTAGCTTCAGGCAAGAAAGGAGCTGAATTATATCCTAGAATATCCAGTCCACTTTCTTGGCAATGAGGACTGTGAAATGTGAGTGCAAAGTGAGACTTTTTTTTTTTTTTTTTGTTTTTGTTCTCTGCGGAAGTTACTTATTATGAGAAGCCTATGGGCAGGGATATTCTCAGAGACAGAATAGACAGACTAGGATCAGGTCCTGCTTGTAAAGGTACCTCTGTTTTTCCCCAGCAGCTCCTGTAAGCATGCAGACAGGTAACAATCAGCAGCGCAGATACATCCATTCACTGCAAGAGACCCTGCTTGTTTTAAGCAGACAGGCGAAAAGCCCGGCGAGCCGAGAGCAGCGTTTCGTGGGGATGTTTTGAATGCTGCCGATGGAGGGCGGCGGGGGAGCCCCCTGCGGAGCCGCGAACCGGAGCTGTCCGCCGTGCTGAACCCGCCGCGCTGCCAGCCGCCTCCTGCCAGCGCGGGCAGCACCTCCCGTGCTGCGGAGACAGCCAACGGGGCTGGCGGGGCAGCCTGCGGCCCTGCGAGCAGCCAAACCGTACCCAAGTAGGCGACCCTGGCTAAGGCCAGCTGCGGCCACAAGCTGACCGCTGTATGTCTGCACCCACAAACATAGGGTGCATGGCTTAGGAAGAAAATACCCTCTTGAAGCACAAGCCCTTATCCTGTCCCTGTTAACACCTGTGTTCCAACTGGAGAGTACCAGATAGAAGGGAAGGGTTGTGCCTCCAGGGTTTATTTCCATCCATGTCAACAGAGATAATAGGCATCTATTAATAGCAAAAGAGGCTCCTAACACATACTGGATTTGGTTTACATTTTTTTCTCTCAAGTGAAGCCTTAAGAAATGTACACTACACTACCTGTTGTATTGACAGACCTTCATCACCTACTCAGAAAACAGTTAAGCATATTTTCAACTTCAGCTTTGGGAAGCTTCAACTACAAAACTGATTTTCCCCTAAAATGCAACTTGTGTCCCACTAAGTTATCTTCTTTTTGTAAAACTGTTGGTGGCACCTTACCCTATCCCCATAGAAGTCTAAATATATTTTTCTCACAATAACCATATTCTGTATCCTTGTAATTGAATCAGTTGATCACACAGCTCACCCACTCAACAGTAATAAGCCATTGACCCTGTGGTTTCAGACTGGATCAATGCTACGCTTACGTTTTGGGCACCTGGAGGCTTTCTGTGCAAATAGAAGAAAACTTTTTAACTAACATTAGACATCATTATTTTTCCTTCTGATGTGTTGATTCTATTAGCGGGTTGTTTTCCCTAGAAACCTTTGCCCAACAGTCCAACAGCTTGCAGGCAATGAGCAGCATATGCTTAAGTTCCATACTGGAGATGACATACTTAAGCCACTTTCTTGGGTATTTAAGGGATTTCAGGTATATTATACAGTTCATTGTTCTCAGTCTGATTCACCTACAGAAATTTTAGCTGAATGTGGCCTGACAAGTGGCAGCATAGACATTACTGCCTACTGTGCCTCCACTACTGATGCTGTTGGCCGGACACTTCAGAGGTTTCATACTGCTGTCTCTTTGGACATACAGGTGTTCCAATCTCCAGCGCTCCCAGCTTTTCCGAAACTCCATCTGAACCTAACAGAAGTGAAGAAGTAAATAAGAGGAATGAATGTAGAACTAATCAGATTTACATGACTCTATTAGAAAGGAGCAAGGGAAAAATAAAGACACCATGCTACTGAGAGAAGCTGGCAAAGCTTTAAACCCACAAGATTATTGCTTCCAATTATCCAATTAGCTCATCAGTCCATTGTACAGTGCTCTCTATTTAAAATCATACTTGTAGAAATAAAGCTCTTTCATGCACTAGGCAATCCTATCTTCATTATTTTATTCTAAATTGTATTCAGCTGCAAACACTGCAAGTACTCTATACCCCTACCAGTACCAACGAATCAAGCTAATTTTGCTTACCAGCCATGAAAAGACTGGCTTCCTGCTCAGTACAGGTGTTCTTGAGACATCTGTTTTAACTTATTGTTTGATTAAAAAATAAATTACATCTTGGATTATTTTTGATTCTTTGAATATTTAAAAGATTTTTTGTTTTTGTTCCATTAAAAAATGAAGAGTTAGTCTGAATCAAAAACCCAACAATTAAGCCTGTTTAAGACTGTACTTCCCCCCTCCTTTTATAATAGCAACTGCAATGTCTCTTTCCAATGCTTTTTTTTTTTAAGCTCCAAAATATGCTCGTCCAATCACAGGTTCTAGGTTGAAATGTGCAACCTCTGTACTCATTTGGAAGTTTATCCAGGGTCTTGTACCTGCTAAACAAGAACAGAATTTAGATCTTCCTGTTCCATCGCAAAGTTCTTGCCTCTTGACTAAAGTAAAAGTCTCCATTAGCTTTTAACACGTAAGGCAGAAGACATAAAATTGAACATTTTTTACTCTACAAAAAGGCAGGAGTGTAACTACAGTAATCAATTCATTATAGTATGTACTTCAGCCTGGAAGTAAGGTCACTGTACATAGATCACTGAAGTGAGCTTCTCTGGAGGGTTCCTTTTTGTTTCTTTTTAGGGTCTGGTAATGAGCACCAAGAGGCTAAATATGTTGAAGGCACTTCCAGTGGAGGCTGAAACCTAGGCTGCTGAAACCTTCATATTCTGAAGGATACTTCCTAAGGAACCAGCTGCTGTATATGTCTTTCCTCTCTGCCTGTTCCTTGTGAAGTATTGAATCTGGGAGGCAGCCCTACAAGAGGTGCAAAGCCTTATGCAGCCAGTTGTCTTCCCGTGGTCGTTACCTCTAGCATTGCTTGTCAGCTCCAGGCTGCAGTGCTTGTATTGCAGAGATGTGTTGGTGAGAACCAGCTGCATCTCTGCATTTCTAATGACAATTAAATCTATCTCTTCAGTATCACATCCAAATTAGACAGAATGAAAGATGCTGAGATAGAAGCTTGTATTTTACTGTGATAACTATGGGGCATTGTGTTGAAAGCTCCACAAACACACCCAAAAAAGGCAGCATGTCTGGGAATAGAATGAGAGAACAGCCTGATAAATACTGAAAGCAAACAGTGAAATACAGGGACCACACAGTCTGCAGGAGAAAAGTCGACCACATTACCACTGCTGTACTTGGCATCTTTTGTGGGCGTGGAGAAGAGCTAGTTTAATAGGGCAACATCAGGTAAAAAACAGACATTTACAGACAAATCCTGAAAGCAAGCATGAATGCACTTATTGACAGAGTAAGTCAACGAGCAATAGAAACAAGTACCTTAGAATCAAAGGGGGAAAATTAGTTTCCAGCTGGACATGACATGCTGTGTCCTAGAGGTATGATACAAATAGCCTGCACTATTGAGATGAAGTATATGGGAAGACCTGAACAAAAGATTGTCTCAGAGATGATGTATTTGAAATGGATCTGAATGACAGAATATTAGTTTTCTCTCCAGAGGTTAGGAAAAGGGCAAAGAACAGCTCTGCTGTCCATGTCAACTTCAGTTTTTGCCTAGACAGCTGTGAATGTATGACAGAGGGAACAGGTTAAGATTTATTTGTAAACAAACAGCTCTTCAGCACAGAAGTAGATCTGTACATCTTTCTGCAAGTTTAGTAACTTCCATGGGGCACAAAATTAGCTGAAATAAGCTATAGAAGGAAAAAATAACCAAGAACAAAGCTCCCATGAGAAAGAGGAAGAAGTGGGGGGGGGAAAAGATAAAATAAATACGTAGAATATTTTGAAAGAGAAAAGGAAGAGGTATGAGAAGTTGGAAAAGCTGGTCAAGAAAGTTAAAACCAGGTAAGATTTCTCACAAAGCAGCTGATTGGGCTGAATAGAGGTAATGGGCAAGGATGTTGTTCATGTGGTGATGAGTCTGGAATCTTATAATAAAATGTTAAATTTTGGCAACAAAAAGACATCTCAACAAATCACAGTGCAGGAAAAGTCAATCTGAAATTAGATGGAAAGGAGTGAAGGAGTTCAATGAATAGTCTGTATACAGAATGGAAAAGGGAACATGGGGTAATAATAAAAAGAATCCAGGAGCCCTGGTGTTCAGATATTTTTTTTTTCTTAATGTAGAAGAGTAAAGTGTACTTTCATTGTGATAGGAAGGAGATAAAAAAAGAGAAGCAAGATTACAGAGAATGAAACCTAAACCAGCATAAACTCATTCTGGTATAAAGACACATAATCTCTGTGGTTTAGAGTATTTCTTACAGAAAACAACACTAACTTCAGAAAAAGTGGTCATATTAAGCCCAGCTCATTTTGCAAAGAACATTGGTAATATCAGGTAAATGGATGAGACCCTGCCCTAGCTTCTGAGCAATATCTGAGAAAACACAGACTTTTCCAGGTGAAAAAGGACTGAAATAGGAACATAATTTAATGTTTTCCTGTAAATACACAAAAGGACACTAACATCGCTTCTAGCTTAATTTCTATTCTTGACCTGGTACCAGGACTTGCAAAACACTTTCATTCTGTATAGTTAAGGAAAAAGAAAGGGATTCAGTGAGCCACAGACAAAAATGAAAATATATAGACCATACTACAAGCAAGGACAGTCACTTGAGCACATACAGTCTGTCAGAAGAAAATCAGTTTCTCATTTAATTTAGGTAAAATGTCTCAATTCAGGAAAGAATAGAAGAGACTCGACCTAATCAAAGTCTTTGTTTCTTCTGTGGATGCTGATAACTGGGCTTGACAAAATCCTTCACCCTTCTTTTAAGAAGAGTTGGGGCAAGCAAAGTAATTAATTTTCTATTGTCCACCAGCCTTCTCTGAAGCTACAAACACTGTAGTTAGATTTTACAAACTACACTGCAAAGGCAGGAGGACTGTAGATTTGGAGGACCTCTCAGAAATGTAGATAGGCTTCTTCACAGTAAGTTCCCTCAAATGAAACAAGTCTACCTGTTTCAGGTTTGATCTATGATGTACCTTTACCTTGTATCATATGGAGGAAGTTATTTGGGCATTAAGTCATGGGAGGCCTGGCTGCAGCTCTACAGAGGATCACAGAATGGCTTGAGCTGGAAGGGACCTTAAAGATCAACTAGTTCCAACCCCTCCAGCATGAGCAGGGACACCTCCTACCAGGTTGCTCAAAGCCTGGTTTTAAACATCTCCCTGATGAACCATACACGGCCTCTCTGGGCAACCTATTCCAGTCTCTCACCACTCTCACAGTAAAGAATTTCTAATGTATAATCTCAATCTACCCTGCTCTAGTTTAAAACCATTGCTCTCTCTTCTACCACCACATGCCCTTATAAAAAGTTCCTCTACAGCTTTCCAATAGGCCCCTTTCAGGTACCAGAAGGCCACTATGAGGTTTCACAACAGCCTTTTCTTCTCCAGGCTAAACAGACCCAACTCCCTCAGCCTGTTCTCACAGGAGAGGCACTCCAGTCCTCTGATCATTTTTGTGGCCCTCCTCTGGAGGCTCCAATAGGTTCATGTCCTCTTTGTGTTTGGAGCTCCAGAGCTGGATGCAGTACTCCAGGTGAAGTCTCAGAATAAAGGGGCAGAAGCACCCTTCCTTGACCTGCTGGCCATGTGTTTTTTTATGCAGCCCAGGATACAGTTGGCTTTCTGGGCTGCCATCACGCTTTGCTGGCTCATGTCAAGAGCTGTATGAGTATGAGCAAAGGCCAAAGTGAATCAAATATATGATGCACCAGCAGATGGTCCTGTGTGTCAGGATTAAAGTACACCTGTAAAACTGTGCAAAGGATTTAAAACAAATATTCTCTAATTCATGACAGAGCTACCCACCTCTCACTTTTGTAAGCAGTACAATTAACGCTTACAATCTTGCCCACAATTTACAAAAGTGAACAATCTTCTGCAGCACTTAATTCAGGATGCCTGCTGCTTCTAGGCTGACTCTAGCTTGGCCATAACAACACAAGCAGAACATTTTACCATTGATTCCAACTCCTTGATGAGGCCTCTCTCTCAATAGGGGATCTTGAATTACCATCTCACGTTTAAAAGTAGATTTCACGAGTGTAAAACATATTGATGTGCATTAAAGTTAATAATGTACTTGCCAAATTAGTAGTGTTTGCTTCCCTTGCAAACCTGGCTGCTGAATGAATAATAATCACTTAGACAGTAATGATTTAGAGATCCCTGCAATACTGAAACAGAACAATACTCTTTCACCCAAGAGGGCAGAAGCCATCCTCTGATGGTACTAACTCAATGCCCTAGCTGTATTTCCTCTGGGTCCGTGAGAACTCACCACTCTGCAAAGATCAGATTGAATGAGAGAATGGTGGTGCTAGCAAGTAGCCGGACCACAAGGAAACCACATGAAACCAAACCACCTCACCAGCCAACTGAGCTGAGTTCTCAGAATAAAATGAGCCCTACTCCCACATTCACCAAAGCAAGCAAACAAGAAGCATTATGAGGCAGATTAAGAAGAACAGATATAGTTCTTAATAAAAGCTCCAGCAGTGCAAACCATACAATTCTGCGGAAGATAACTTTCAAGATTTCCAATCTACAAATGGCAGCCCTAAATTATGCTGTCTGAATTCCTTCCAACATTTGTCTGAGGAGTCATCCTATGTAGCTGTACAGGGGAAGGTCTGTAGAAAAAGTAAGTCCTGAATAAGGACAATTTAGCAGTTCAAGACCATTTTCAATTTCCTTTTCTTACACTGGATGCTGATAAGGCAAATTGGAACTAGTGTCTCTCTTACCTCATTATTGATGAAACAGTAGAGAACTGCAACCATCAGGCCCTGAAATCAACAAAAACCAGAAAAGCAGTGAGTACAGCAGTTCCCTTGTTTCTCCAAACTAACTAGCAGAGGGCTAGTGGCTTCACACTAGCATGCCCCCTTTAAGACTGAAAAATGGAGAAGGTCTGTGATCACTGTCAGCTCTGATAGCAGAGGAGAGGATTGACCAAGTTATGTCTCAAAGCAGGTGATCTTAAGAAAAAGGAGTTACTATTTTCTTTGACCTGTTATTATTTTTTCCCTAAGGATTCCTTTCCTATTCTGTTTCCTTACCTGGTTGCAACTTATAAACATAAGTAAGCAATTCAGTGATCTTAAATACAGCTGTGTACTTGATAAATGGGGAACAATAAGGTAGGCAAGGAAATGGGGAAAAATAACAATGCCTTTAGACAAGGAAAATCTTTTGAAATACCCCTACCTTAGGCAAAAACTATATAGATACCACGGTAAACCTATATCCTCCTCACATGCAGTTACAGCTGTAGTTACCTCTTACAATATGTATTCTAAAGGATATCAGAAACACTGCAGAATGCACAAAATTTGCTTTCAGCAATGCCATTATACAATTACAGGAAATCAGACAATTTCATTATTGCCTTGAGATGTCCCATAGGAAATAGATATTAATAGGTGGATAGGAATACCAATTTGTTGTGGTGTATTTAAGACATCGAAAAATAAGAGAGCGTATCACACTAACATCTAAGTTGGCTATTAAAAATCAGTCCTCATACCTTTCCCTTCCACTCATAATTCTGTAATATCCAGTGCTAAATTGAGAAATATAAAGAACAGGGAACATGCAATTAATGAGAGAGAAAGCAGGTCCCCAAACAGCAGTTACAAATATCTTATCCGCACAGGCACAGCACGAGCACTACCTGAAAAGAAGCAAAAGAGAGTTCAGTAAAAAGCTTCACGAAGCGCAGCATCCCTCTGGCATGCTCATCAGTAATAAAGGCAAAGATGACCTCGTGGGTCCCCAGAAGTGGGATCAGAGTCAGTGTAGACTTGGCCAACCTAAGATCACAAAGAGAAAAAAAAACAAAAAACCACCACCACTGAGTAGATCATCGCTGATTGAAATGATCACTGGGAGTCACTGTTTCTGCATTCTGCTTCTGACTCAACTTTGTGTTGTCAACTTTAGTTAAGTCACTGCACCACTTTGTGTCTCAGGGTCCTCCTCCAGAGACTGCAGGAAAAGAAATTTAAAAAAAAAAAAAAAAAAAAAAGTCCTTAAAATAACCTTCATATTTTTCAATGTTTTATCTGTTCCTGCCACTCCACTGCAGACCACTTCCTCCTAGGAGCAAAGCTCTGTATTCAGCTACTGGCTGCATTTCACCTGAAAAATCTTCCAAACTCAGGCCAGGTGCTTTCTTGTACATAAGATATCTTCATTTCCATCCTGTCCCCCCATGTCTATGTACAGAAGATGACCAAAACCTACCTTGTTGAGAGCCTGAAAGGCACAGTCTAGTGCTTGCTATTCCTTCTCACCTCCATGGTATGTTAGATCCTCAAAACATTATAAGCAATTGTTACTGCTTTGTAAGAGTGAGTGATGACTGCATGATTTAAATGGCAAGTTCAATGACAAAGTTAGAAAAAAAGGCAAACCAATCTATAAAGTATTTTTTACCTGTGAGACTGCAATGCTCAAGAAAACATTCACAAGATTGCTCCTCTACTCTTTCAGTTGACATACGTGCTATCCACTCAACAGGATAACAAAAGATGCTTGAGCCTCACATGGAAGTCTGTAGGGCTATCCTGGGCTACAAAACCTAGCAACATCTCACAACAATCTATCTTGAGACAATTCAGTAAATACAAACTCACTGAACTAGCAGGTCTGTCAGTGCCTGACAGATCTTGTGTGCTCTAGGGCTGCTGCCTGCTATTCTGAATTATGTAATCATTCAGGTTGGAAGGGACCTCTGGAAGTCTGTGGTCCAACTCCAGTTACTCAGGGCTGTGTACAGCCAAGTTCTGAATACCTCCAAGGTCCTCCATGGCCACTCTTCCAGTGTCAGATGACTTTTACTGTGAATTTTTTAAATCACCTTGGATATGCAATTGGAATTTCTCTTGCTGTAACTTGTGATCTCTGCCCCTGGGCCTTTCACTATGAATCTCTATATGGGGAAGCCTCAATCCAGGCTCTATAAGCAGTTTCACAAGTCCTGAATGGAGGGGATCAGTCACTCCCCTTGACCTTTTGAATATGTTCTTCCTAGTGTGGCCCAGTATGCCACCAGCATATGCTGTCACAAGGGCACACTGCTGAATTGGGTTACACCAGTTGCTCTCTAGCATCCCTGTGTCTCCTGTAAAAGTGCCTTCTCCCTTGTCATGCCCATCCTGTACTGCTAAATATGGTTTTCACATACCACAGGCAAGGCTCTTGTCAGCTCATCCACTGTCCTGCCACTGTCCTTGACATACAAGGACCAAGAGACAGCAAATCAAACCAACTATTGTAATTAAACATTATACACATACAGATAAGCAGAAGTGCAGATCTCTACTGGACATATGGAGACCACTGCATTAGAGGATAGAGAGCCTGTTTATGTGTGCAGCTTACCAGAAAGTCTGATGATGGAAGCTCTGCTCCACCATCACCTTCCTGAGATAAAGGTAGGAGTGGGAGACTGACACTGAATTGGCTCTGGAGGCACCACCTTGTTTAAAACACAGTGCAGGTGTGCAGCAATCCCCGAGCTTACGGAATGCTAATGGTTCTAAATGGGACACTTGGACATCTCTGCCTTAAAGAGAAAATCTCAAGAAAATCCTTTTGCTGAGTAAGGGGAGAAGTTCCTCCACAACTCCAGTTCTGTAGAGAAAGGGGGTCTGCAGTTACACTGAACAGTGAGTTCTCTTCATCAGATGAATGGGCAACAGAAGAGTGATGAAGAAAGGATTGATCTAGGAGCAAAACACTTTTCCTTCTTTCTATACACAAACATATCTGGTGACTTTCTGGGGCACATAGATTGGTCCTTGTTTAAAAGAATATGTTCAAACATAGCAGTTCTGTATTCCCTCCACCCAAAATCTTTTTCTGCTCAAAGACACTGGAGAAAAGTGGGAGAGAAAAAAAAAAACAAAACGATAGAGCAATCTCTACTAGTCTTGTTATCATTAGAAGTATACCAAGAAAATGATGACACCAAACTGGATGGAATGGCTGCCACATCAGAAGACTGTGCTGCCATTCAGCCAGACTTGGACAGGGTGGAGAATTGGGCAGGAAGAAATGTAGTGAAATTCAACACAGGCAAGTGTAGAGTCTTGAACCTGGGAGAGAACAACCCTGGGTATCAGTACAGGTTAGGGACTGACCTGTTGGAAAGCAGCAAAGGGGAAAAGGACCTGGGAGTCCTAGTGGATAGAAGGTTGACCATGAGCCAGCAATGTGCTCTTGTGGCCAAGGCCAACGCCATTTTGGCACATATTAGAAAGGCTGTGGCTAGTAGGTCGAGAGAGGCTCTCCTCCCCCTCCACTCTGCCCTGGTGAAACCACATCTGGAGTACTGTGTCCAGTTCTGGGCCTCCCAGTTCAAGAAGGACAAAGAACTACTTGAGAAAGTCTGGCACAGAGCCACAAAGATGATGAAGGGAATGGAACATCTCTCATACAAGGAGAGACTGAGGGAGCTGGGGCTCTTTAGCTTAAAGAAGAGGAGATTGAGAGGTGACCTCATCAATGTTTATAAATATGCAAAGGGTGAGTGCCAGGAGGATGGAGCCAGGCTCTGCTGGGTGATGCCCAATGACAGGACTAGGTGCAATGGGTGGAAGCTGAGGCATAAGAAGTTTATTTAAACATGAGGAGCAGTTTTTTCCCTGTGAGGGTGACAGAACACTGGAACAGGCTGCCCAGGGGTGTTGTGGAGTCTCCCTCTCTGGAGATATTCAAAACCTGCCTGAATGCAATCCTGTGTGATGTGGTATAGGTGATCCTGGCAGGGGGATTGGACTGGGTGAGCTTTTGAGGTAATTTCCAGCACTCTGACATTCTGTGATTCTGTGAAACTGAATGCTTTTGGATAAAAGACTTCTTCAAAGTTTCTGGCTGTCACTACCAACCTCTGAATGAGCCACCAAGACTATAGCCTTCGCCAGTAAAGAATGCTCTATTGTTGGGTAAATCCTTTTCTGACAAGGCTTGTTTACACAGCAGATTTCTGAACATGCAGCATGTAAAAATGAATAAACACATGCCTCTGAGAAATGGCTCACCTGCATTAAGCCTTCCTGCTGCTTGCAGAAATCATGAGGTCAAGGGTTTTCTCCCTTGACAAATTCACAGCTAGGCTTTTAAATGGCTTCAAGCCATCACAACTGGAAAAATCCCCCTCTTCCACCACAACAAATTTTACCTTGGTAAATAAAGGTCTCATATACTAAAAATAAAATAATGGTATGAAAGCAAAGTCTACAGCTCATTAAAACAAGTCCTTTTCTCTCCTTTGAACTCTAAACACACATTAGGATTTCCAAAATTTCTTGTGAGGTAAAGAAGGCAGGTAACACGTGTACCAAGGTAGGCAACTCTATGCTCTGATGGGACCACACCAAAATACATGCTCTGTCTTGTTTAGAGAACTGCAGCATTGAAATACTTAACTTCAAATGAGACAAACAGGCCAAAGTTTGAAAAATAAACCCTGAACATTTCTGTGATAGACCTAACATCTCTCTCGAAGCATCCTATGGATTAAAAATTGAAAGTTTGTCCCAACTGGCATGAACAACAAGAAGCAATACTCAAAAGCACCACTGAAGGTAAAGCTTTTATTTCTATCACTCATGCTTTTTTTTTTTTTTTTTCCCCAAATTAAAATAGCATAGGAAGGGATATTTCAGCTGGAAGGAACCCATTGTGATCATCTAGTTCAACTGCTGTCCAAATGCCTCAAACACGGACAAGCTTGGGGAATCATTCTCCTCTCTAGGAAGGCTGTTTTGGTGTTTGCCCATCCCTCTCAGTAAAAAAAAAAAAAAAAAAATTTCCTCATGTTGAATCTAAACCTCCCTTGCCACAACATTGAACCATTCCCACATGTTCTATCACTGGTTACCAGGGAGAAGAGCTCAGCACCTTCCTCTCCATTTACCCTCCTCAGGAAGCTAGAGAGAGCAGCAAGATCACTCCACAGCCTCCTTTTCTCCTTATTAGATATTCCCAAAGCCTTTAGCTGCTCCTTGCAGCGTCTTCCTTCTGGCTCTTTCACCAGCTTTGCTGATCTCTTCTGGACACATTTGAGGACTTTAACATCCAGTACTTGCCTATGCTGCACATATTAAAAAAACATCTGATTAATATTCATCCAGTACACTGAAGGCTATACATTGACAGTTGTGGAAGATCAAGCCTTCTGTTCATCTATAACACAGATGTAACTCCTGCCCTAGCTTTGCCAGGAGGGTTTCCTGAGGACTGTCCAAGCAGTCATAACAATGTGTGGCGCTACACTTGTGTGTTACCCAAGGCCTGAGATCTTTAACCACCTTTGTCAATCCATTCCTTTCACGCACCTCCTAGTTTGCTTCCATTTTGGTGGGCATGAAAAAGATGTCAGATCACCATATGACATACCTGCATTTTATGTCAGTTTTGCACATCAAATTAGCTTGTAGCTTGGAGATGATGATGCATATAACTCTTATAAAGATCAGGAAATTTACCTGGAGAAATCAAAGAAAGGCTTTATATCATCATCAAGAGACATGTGCATAAGTGTTCAAAGAAGATAGTTTGTGTATGCATAGGTAGATTCTTGTGCACCCTGCTATTCTGCAGCTGCAGAATTTGCCAAGTAACTTAGCTCCTTGCTATGGAATTGTACTCTAACAGATGCTCTGGAAATACACAAGTCACCTTTACTTTTAGAGAACTGCCTGTGTTTTTTTCAGAGGAGGAGAAGCTTACTTATGTCTCTGGGCAGTGAGAGTAAAGGTGTGGGCTGTCCCATTTTCCTAGTCTGGAGGTCTGAGATTGACACAGTATTGTAGCTTCAGAACGTGACATTTCTGCACAACACCACACCACTTGTTGTTCTGTAGCCCAGTACTTGGAAAATTATCATCTACCTCCTTGTACTAGCTGTCATAGCTTTCTGCACAGAGGAGTTAAGAGAATCGCTGTGGCACACTGTTCTGTTCATCACATGCTGCTACAGCGTGACAGCATGTGTCCAAATTAAACAAAGTGCTGTTTGGGAATTCCAGTGACAGAAAATAGTTTGGTTTCATAAAACATTTCTGAATGAAAATGTCAGCACCCTCAAAGGTTATTAGCCTTTGGACAAACAACAGTCATGTGCACATCTGCTCTTTGTACTATATCATGTCCTGTTCTCATGGAAGTCTGCCAACTTGCTGCACATGTTCCATACTCACCCCAATGGCGATGAGAATGGGTAGTCTGATGATCAACCAGTAATTCATATTATAGTTTCTGGTCCAACAACTAGGAAGGTGGCAAAAAGGAGGAGACAAAAAGAAAAAGTTTCAGTACATTACTACAATCTCCAACTTTTCATTCTGTCACAGCAATGCAGATAGAAAACAAATATCGAGGACTGGATACTAAGAGGAAAGCACATCACGCTGACATGGAAACAGATGCAGTCGCTTCTTAGAAACACTGAATGCTCTGTACTATTGCAGCTATTACAATCCAACTGGATACTACTCACTGGCCTTTCTTGCCCACTAATGGCTAGCTCTGCTCCACAATTTGCTACGAGTTATCATCAGTTAATTGCGAAGATTCACTCCATTAAAACCAAGGTCAAATTTGTCATGTGGCTAGAATGAGAAAAGGGTAAGTCTGAGTCAGACCTCTCCTGTGTGCTTCCTGCTCTTCTCTTTCTGCATTATTTTTTATTAGTCTTGAGTTTCCAATTTTAGTTCCTCTTATTATTTAACTCTTTGCTAGTTCTTTATCCCATTACTTACCATCACTTATCTCCTATCAATATTTAGATCAGCTACTTAATTTGTTCTTATTTTCAAAAATGACGTACTAATTTCAACCACAAAGCAACTAAGTCAGGAAACTCCCAATTCCTTCAGTGTGTATGTATGGGTTTCAGGGCCAAAGGGAGTTTTAAAAGTTGTAAGCAAGTAAAATCGAATATGTGAGCAATGTGCCAAAACATATACATGCTCAATTTAGCTTGAGTGATGTTGCTGGAAAGTAAAACTCTCCCCAACCTTTTAATTAAGCAAGTCAACTTCAGAGAAACTAGCAAATCATATGGTATGTGGTACAAATCCATAACACAAAACACTTACAGGCACTCATGTAAAAGACAGAAGAGTGAAAACAGTTTGGCTGTGGCAATTCCACAATCTTTTGCAAGTACTGCAAGCGTGAGAAGGGCCTAAGATTTCATTTATTTCTTTCAATTTATTTTCAATGCAAACAAGAATAGGATTGCAACCAGCAGCCTCACAACCCACAATTCAATTGTATTTTAGATACTGGAAAATGAAGGCGTACCTATTGTGTGCCATCAGTGTACCTGAGCTGATACAATTCTTAACGGGTATGTGTTACTAGGGGAGAGCTTCATGGATCTTTTAAAATTAGTCAACAGGATAATAAGCACAGCTGAAATTTCTGACTAGCTGCAGTGGAAGCAGAAGCAGTTTTAAATTTCTTGATTGTGACAGAGCCTGAGAAATTATTCTTTACATTAACTCTGCTAAATTTATGCATCCATTAATTTGCTTCCTATAGCAAAGAACCATTTTAGACATTTTAAAATTTATACAACTATGTTCCAATTAAAAAAAAAGTGCCATTAGAGCCCAGTTAAAACATCGCTGCTATTAAAATATCCAGAAAACAAAACTGATAGATTTGTATATGATTTCTTGTCCATTTCTGCTTTCTGGAATTGCTACTTTGATAAATACATCAGCATCTATTGTGTTTGGGATCTATCCCTGCAGTTTGCTCAGCACCACTCAGAAGATGCTTGGCAACTAATAACCTCAGGGCCATCAATGAAGAACTGGCCCAATGAAATAAATGATCCTGGGAAGTTTCTGTCTTTGTTTACCAATCCAGTATTCTTGTTCTATAAGTGAAAACATTGAGTTTTTACTGTGGAGAGGAACAGCTGAATGGTTCAATTTAAAAAAAAAAAAAAAAAAAAAAAAAAAAAAAAGACTGTAGCCTGGCAGTCTTTCTTCAGCAATTAATTCCAAATAAGAAGAAAAATGTGTAAGCACCAGTTCTTTTGGTATAGTCTAATGACCAAGAAGTACATCTTGCCTTTACTTTTGTTAATCATCTCCATAAAGACTTTTCCAATAGCTCACATTTTAAAACAGTAACTGCTTTGTAAAGAAGTTAACACATGCACGCCTAAGGAAAGCAGGAGCCAGCCTGGAAGTAAGTCTTGCAGGTTCCAGTCCTTCATTCAATTGGCTATCTTCATAGGGCTGCCTCAAATTCCCAGTCCTGATCACATTTACTTCCAGTTATTCCTCATAGCTAGGGAAGTAGTTAAGTCACAAGTGAAATTTACAGCCCACTGCACATCCATGGTGACAGTGTTATGGCAAACAGCATAAAAGATATTCCTGGCTGTTCTAGCAAATGCCCGCCCAAGGCACAGAAATCTCGCCTTTCAGAGGAGCCGCTGGTTCTTTATTGATGTATTTTACAAATATTTATACAAGATTTAGAAAATTCAATAATGTGCAAAATTGCCCCTTTAAATGTCTGCCGAAGGCAGCGAGTGTCAGTTTTCCTTAATAGAAAACATAAATTGTCTCTGAGCACCACATAATGTAAAAGGCTCAGTGTGAGCACTTTGAATATATTTTCTACACCAATGGGAAGATATGGCCATGGAACATCACCTTTCAGAGGCCACACATTCTCTACTCTGATAATTTCCAAATGTGCACTACACCACTATGGCCACAATCTTGCTATAGAATATTATCAATTCAGCCTCGAAGTCAGAAAATCCTAGAATTGTGCAAGCCTGAAAAGGCAGCTTTTAGTGAACTTGTTCAGTATTACGAAACAAACTTGGGGGTGGGAAAAGTTTGGTTCTTGATATTCACAAACATCAGGGAAAAAAAATAAATCGATCTGTGATGGCTCTGGTTATACTGAATTTTCATATTAGAGCAACTCTCCAGCAAGGATTATGTCTGGTGGGGAAAAAATGGAAGGGGGAGGGGTGAGGTCCCTCCATGAAAAGTGCTGGCTCAATTATTTAGAAATTAATTAAGAGGAAAACCTAATAAATAGTGCATTTTAAATAAAAAGAAAATAGCATAAAATTATTTATGTAATCAAAAAGAAAGGTACACAAATATTTCCAGGCTGTCACTGAGAACAAGAAGCTGCTTTCTTCCTTAAAAAATCCCAAACAAACAACAAAAAACCCAAACAAACTATGAAGCTATTTCATACATAATGCATATAGACAATTTTTCAGAACTGTCTCTACAGTAAAAGCGGGCAAAGATTATTTTGTGGTTTGTAGCAGCCTTGTATGTGGTACAGCTGACTTCAGCAAGACGAATGTAATCAGACAGAGAACACATCTTTGTTTTAAGAAGATTTAAATAATGCAAGCTTTAACAAGAACAGGCAATCCTATCTCTGCTGCTGGGCACAAGCTAACCACTACAAACTGCAGGCAAAATCTTGTGGGAGGCTTTTGCCTTCCTTGGAAGCACAACTGTAAAGGCACAGCTTCAGGAGAGGTTTTGGTTAGGTATGATGACTTCTACTGTTGATACTGTAACTACAAGAAAACAAAACATACCTTTCCCTGACCTGTAAAAGGATAGATTTATTCAGACATGCAGAAAATTCTGATCAGAAAGAAAGGTATGCTCCTTTCTGAAATGTTATGCAAGACCTTCAGACAAAACAAAAGCAATTACGTGAGGTTTCAGCACATTGCCAAAGCAAGCTACACCGAACAGAAAGCAAACAATGACTTGCTGGTGCACACATACAGCACAAATGAGACAGCTCAAAGAATCAGAACTAAACTAACCCCTCGTCTTCATAAAGGTACTTGACAGCTCCCCAGAGGATAACAAACAGCATTGGCACACCTGGAAAGAGAGGAGATAAGGCTGACACTGACATTAAGAGACAGGAAAGCAGAGAGAAGGGCAAATCCCCCATATAATGATGAGAAACAATTAGCTGAGGCCACTGGATAGAAGTTGCAGCTTCTATCCAGTGCAGACAGATGTCAATGGCTGGAGGAATCTAACCTTCAAGCAATGAATACAAGTAATGCATTTGGCCTGGGCCCCTATCTAGGACATAACAGGCACAGAAAAAAAATCCCCCTCCCACTACTTGGCATAAACCAGCCATTCCATCTAAATTTTTGCAAGATTTCTGGAAGCATTTATAGCCTCTCTATTCAAGCTAAGGAAGAGCACAGGAAGAGCACAGTGCACTCTGGCCTAAACCTTTGCATCCACATTTCTGTCTGTGGGTCAGCTACCCTGTGTTCAGGCAACGCCAAGCTCAGACTGTCTATTGGCATCTAAGCTGCAGCACACTCAGCCCCACATATATTCAAGAGCAAAGGGGGGACGTCAGCACACAACATATAGCAAGTGTGCACAGGCCTCCTTACAGAGTAGTCCCAAGTTTGGGCTGTGGTACTGGCATGGACTTGAGTGGCTGCAACAAAGACAGGAGATGCATCTGGTCTTGAGAAGAGGCTTGGTCTAACACCCCACACTTACCTGTTAGTGCACATGCTACAGCTGGTCAGCTTATCAGGGGTGTAAAGGGAAGATAGAAAAGCCAAATAAGCTGGCAGTCACTGTTTGCTTTACAACATTAACTTCTTCCAATTATGAAATGCCTATGTCTTGAAAAATAATTTTGAAGTGCATTAACCAACCGATACTCGGTACAGGCAATATAAAAAGAACCCATAAGGAAAAAGAGCAGGTTGAGGAAAATTCCGCCTAGGGATGGATCAAGATGGTCTAATTCCTCTGTCTAGCCCCTTGGACAGTGTCCCATGCTGTATGTGCATTGTACAGAAAGGGAAGCAGCATTTAATGTGCTTCATTATTGCATTCTTAAGCATGATGTTAAGGGACCATATGAACATCAGTGTGCAGGGGCAAGCACTTCACAGGGCACAGAGTTCCCAACAGCAGAAGTCACAAGGAAATCAGTGATCTCTTGCACTACGAAAATGCATAATGGGTGAACACCTCCTTTCTTGAACGGTACTCTTTCTCTACTAGAACAGCAGCTAAATCCCACAGAAAAAGAAACAAAACAAACAACAATTCTCCTTAATCAGACTGGGGGGGGTGGGGGGGTGGGTGTGGTTGTTTTGTTGGGCTTTTTTGTGGGTCTTATTTGTTTGTTTGTTTTAAAGGGAGAAGGAGGAATAAAAAGAAAAATAATAGCAAAGACAATGGATTGAGTACAGATTATTAGGGCAAGTGGTTGAAGACATTCCACAAATGTACCTGACAGTAGGAGTACACAATATTTTGTGAACAAAATGACTGAGAATTCCATGCTGCTCTGACAATGGAAAAAGAGTTCACTGCAAATCACTTCCAAACACAAATGAAGCTTTGATTCACAGAAATCATTACTTTCTTGACTTTGCCAAAAACTAAGACTATCATCCATTGACAGAACCAGCATTGTATTCCAGTGAGCTCCCAACGTACAGCTCTTTTAGAGCATCTGAGATTCAGTCCCACGTATCTTTCTCTCTGCTGCTGCTATTCAAAGAGTATTAAATATCTTAAAAAAAAAAAAAAAGAAAAAAAAAAAAAAAGAAAGAAAAAGGCACACATTTCTAGGATGCACATATCTAAGATACAGGTTGATCTCTTTCTGGTTTTGCTTTTTTTTAATCATACAGAAAGTCCCAACACTGATCTTTTCCCACCAAGCTGCATCGTGCAGCAGACACCCTGGAGGGAAGGGATCTATCCAGAGGGACCTGGACAGACTGGTGAGGTGGGCACAAGCCAACATCATGAGGTTCAACAAGCCCAAATGCAAGGTCCTGCATCTGGGTTGACACAATCCCAAGCTGGAGAGCAGCCCTGAGGAGAGGGACTTGGGGGTGCTGGTGAAGGAGAAGCTCAACATGAGCCAGCAGTGTGCACTTGCAGCCCAGAAAGCCAACCAGAGCCTGGGCTGCATCAGGAGCAGTGTGGGCAGCAGGTCAAGGGAGGTGATTCTCCCCCTCTACTCCACTAAGACCCCACCTGGAGTACTGCATCCACTTCTGGAGTCCCTATTACAAGAGGGATGTGGACATGCTGGAGCGTGTCCAGAGAAGGGCCCCGAGGATGCTCAGAGGGCTGAAGCATCTCTCCTATGAGGATAGACTGAAAGAGTTGGGGCTGTTCAGTCTGGAGAAGAGGAGGCTCCAAGGTGACCTTATTGTGGCCTTCCAGTATCTGAAGGGGGCCTACAAAAAAGCTGGGGAGGGACTTATTAGGATATCAGGATAACAGGACTAAGGGGAATGGAGCAAAGTTGGAGGTGGGGAGATTCAGACTGGACATGAGGAGGAAGTTCTTCACCATGAGAGCGGTGAGAGCCTGGAATGGGTTGCCCAGGGAGGTGGTTGAGGCCTCATCCCTGGAGGTATTTAAGGCCAGGCTGGATGAGGCTCTGGACAGCCTGATCATAGGGTGTCCCTGCTCATGGCAGGGGGGTTGGAACTAGATGATCCTTGTGGTCCCTTCCAACTGTAACTGATTCTATAATTCTTTTCTATTAACTGACCACAGCAAGGTCTCTGGAATGCTGAAAATCATAACACCTACCATGGTGTACTGAAGAGGCCAGAAACTGCAACAGTCTGCTCCTAATAGCCTCTGCCAGGCTAGCTCTTGCAGACTGATAACCGACCAAAAATGTTTGAAGACTCCATGATGATTATGAAATCCATCGCGTGTATTAGGAAATAACCATGCCAATAGCTCAGCTAATAAAGTTCAGTTTCAAATGACATGGGACATTGGCATCCTGCAGAGACCCCTAAGTAAAGATGTATTCTGAACACAGCATTTATGATTGATAAGTTTCCGTATGAACTCATATTTCAGATGTAACCTGACATGACTAGTTTTCATGTGGTGAGGAAGTCTAACCTCTGAGATAATTCAGAGGTATCTGGCACACAAACCAGAAAGATACTACAGGTACGGAAGAACTTCAATCCTTTATCTTAGAAGCCATCCAGCATGGACTGACTTGATCTACTGCTTGATGTATGAATGCAAGAAATATGTGATGAGGAACTGAAAGTAGTGAGAAATAATTATGCTTAGATGTAGAAAGTAAGAACGTTGAAGATATGAGAAGAAAAAGATTACTTTTTTTCTTTCCGAGTAAGGAAAAGCAAGAAAGGGTTTAATGTAGAAGGCAAGAATGTTAACACAAGCTTCTGATAGATGCATTTCCTACCAAGATCAGTCTGGACACAAAACCTATTTTCACATCTTTGCCTGAAACACACTTTTCATCTGAAAACAGACAAAGAGCGGTCAGTGCAATGCATCCACCCTGTTGCTGTACTGAATTCATACTGAGCTTCAGAAGGAATGTTTCTTACTGGCTCTGTTCCAGTCAATTCCTTGATATCAGGATGTAGATTCTGAAACCCTAGCCAGGCTTCCTGTCTTTAATAGCTTCACTCCCTCAAAATATTTTTCCTTAGAGTAAGTTTAGACTGAAATGCCTGGGAAAGAAGGGGATTTTATTTTTTATGGCAGTTTCCCTGCTACAAGTACAGTTGGGCATAAAATCACTACAGAAACTCAGAAAATGTTTATCTTATTAAAATTTTCTTCTTAGGCTTCAGTGCTGAAAATTGTCTTCTATCATTCTTCTTGCCTGAATGTCTCTCAGTCACTGTGGGGTGTTGCTGGTGCTTCCCCATTCCTTCCTTCTCTTCACTTCTGAATGTGAACAGGTCCTTTTTCCACTAAAAGCTGCTGAAAGATGCATACAGCAGCATTAGAGTACAAACTGCTCTTCTCTGGAGGCCACTTTGTATGACACAGCTGCTTGAAGTCAATGTCAAGCTTAGTGACTCTTCACTTGGGCTCATACACGACAAACACTGAGCTGGTATCATGGACACCCTGATTAACAGCAGCTTTCAAACTGAGAAACAAAACAATAAAGTAATGATTTTAATCTCTGTAGTTGTTATTCTCCCCTCCTGCAGGTTTTTTTTTTCCCCTCTCTTGAAGGCAAGATGCATGATCAAGGATTTCTTTTATGCCACAGGAAGGAAGTACCACGTACCAAAAATCTATAGCAACAGAGACTTTTTTTCCCTAGATGTTGATAATGACTATCTGAATCAACATCCTGTTTAGCTGCTGTGCTGACTTCCTAATTAAAGAGGACAACTCATCTACATGCTCTCACATTAGCTTATTAAGAATTTTGTTTGTTGATGCTGTTACTGTTTCTGCTTTTTTCCTCCCAGCCCCGCCATCAGCTTTGAAAAGTGCATAAACCACTGTTCTGCAGTAAGATACATTCAATCAACAACACGAATGCATGCAACCCTGCCTTTACAAAGGAAGGCATAATCAAGACATTTTACATGTTAAACAAAATAGAAAAAAATCACAGAATAGAATCATAGAATGGCTTAGGTTGGAAGGGAACTCAAAGATCATCTAGTTCCAACCTCCTGCCATAGGCAGGGACACCTCCCACTAGAACAGGTCTATTAACACTGCCATCTCAAAGCCTAGTGAGCTAATGAAATCTCAGTAAAGGAGTGGCCATCACAGGAACACTGTCACCTCACAAGCAGATCAGAAAGGTTTTTAGGATCCTATCCATACATATGATGTCAATACAAAGTACTCCCAAATTGTAAAACTGTATTAGCTTCCTCAGATCTATCAACATCTTAAAACTTTTATAGTTTTTTGAAAGTAAAATAACATAAAGTAAAAAGATTTTTTCCCCCTTTAAAATACTTTACTATCGAATAATTACTCCTTTGAGCTGATACTGCATGGACTACCACCTAATAACATTAAGAACTGACCTGAAATCATCATATAACAAAAATATATCTAAGAAATATCTCTTTTGTTTACACTCCTTGCTAACTCTTCCTAGTAAAAACAAAGTATGGTATCTTTTACACTTTCCTATTTTAAAAAAGCCTGTCTACCCTTTCCCCATGTTTTGAACTGAGATTAAATATTAGACATAAAATGGGAGAAATAATTCTTATTTACATGATTATGTGCACTTTTCCCCCCATAACAAAATATAGCAGTAGTTAATATAGCAGTTGAAAAGCTTGGAGAGAAATAGGTATTGGGACATATCTACCTATCTGAAAACTGGCCCTTATGTCAGTTTTTCTGGGGATTACCTGAGGAAATAATTTGTCTAATTTCCTGTTCTGAGATTTCTTGTTCCTCAGAAGTACATCAAGACAAACATCCTAACTAAGAACACCTGCAAACACCGAGATAGAAAAGAACCTTGAGGAGGATACAGAGTCTCGTTCACGTGTACATTTGAGAGAAGTGCAGACATAGGTGATCATACAGGGGACTGCAGAAGCTATTCAGAGAGCAAAAATAATACTGTGTGGTCTGGAAGTGATCACAAAGTTCAGTTATAATTAGAAGAAATAATACTAAGTTACTAACACCCAGTAAGTTTGTGAACAATATACACAAGAAAGTGTGTATTAGGTTTTAAAACACAAATACTCAAGTGATTAGTAATGAACGTGTTAAAAAACTATCCTGTAAGAGGACAATTCATTAACAGAACAAAGGGTCAAGGTAGCAAACCACCTCTGACAATCAAATTAATATTTCTTTTTACAAGACTCTCTCAACTGTAATAGGAACCTACTGTCTCTATGAGGCCTCAGCATTATGCTGAGACTATCATGTTCCTGGGTAATAAAAGCATTCTGAGCATTGCATACAGCAATAATGCAGCTGGTAAGGGACCTGAGCACCCACAAAAACCACCACTGAAAAAAGAGCAAGCCAAAAACCAAAATCTTCCTATCTGCTCACTTGTTAGAGAATCTGAGAGCACTGAAATAGCAGATGCTTCTGTAGTTGAAGACAGAGAATCATTGGCAAGGTTTGTACATGAAGCCCATGGCTGGAATCACAAGAAACTGTACAGATAAGAATTGAATGGCATCAGCAGATATTTTCTAGGAACTCTGGATGAAACCTCTATCCAGTGCCAGGTTCTGGCACTGTCACTCATTTCCACAAATTCATCCATAAATTCAACATACAGTAGCAAAACTTTTCATTGTAAGGGAAAAATAAAACCAAAATAGCATCTATTGTTTCTGCCTTCTGCTTTTGCAAGAAACAAGCTCCAACTAGAGGTTATTCAAATCAAAACCATCCATACTTTACTTCTAAAATAGCATAATACTCTTCAGGATTTGTTTAGATATAATTTTGCTCTAATTTCTTTTCCATTTCATCTCATGATTCCTGTCAGTGCTTCATGATAGCTCCCCATCCTTTTAATAATATCTTCATTAAAAAAAAACTAAGACATACACAGTTCTAATGTTATACATAATGTTGTTCCTTTTGTTGTACATCCTTCATAAGACAGTAATGGAAGATACAGCACTTTAAAACTTTCCAACAGGAAACTGCTACTATTTACATAGATTTATTCCCTTGTTAATCACTGGTCAGTAGAATTAAGTAATTCCCACTTGCCATTTATATGCATTTACCAGTGAGCTAATACCAACTAGAGTATTCATAGCTGGTAGATTCATAGAGAGAGGACAGTCAAACAATTTCAATGTTTAGAGTAGTATCTGTGAAAATACTTGCAGTATTTACTTCGATTTACTTCCAGCTTTGCACAAGTTGACTGATTTCCACCAAAAAGGGAGGGGAGAGAAGAGGAAGAGAGAATGCAATAAAAGCACATAAGAGATCATTCCAAAAATAGTATTAATCCTTAACGTTAATGTATTTTCAGGCTAACTGGACAGTGAATGAGTCAAAGCTTTAGCATTTCTACAGAAGGCAGCTCTGGCTCAACTAACTGATTTCATGGCATTACAGCCCTTAATCTCAAGCAGACACATGCCCATGGCATGTGCACCCTGACTACTTTTGGCCAACATCGCTTGATCTGCTCTGCCTACACAATGAACCTGACAATTCCACGCTACCAGTGGCTCTTTCATCAGTCCCTAGCTCATGCTGCCACTCTTATCCCTGACCAGACAGAAGACATCACTGCTGTTTTGCACCACAAGTAGTTAACATGTCTGTCTTTCAATGTAAAGGGAAATTTTTACAAGATGAAGAGAGCAGACTAGAAAAGGCCACACTCACCTAGAATCATACACTGTGTTGGGAAAGCTGAAGTCTTGCAGGAAAACTCCCATGTGTCTACTACCAGTTTGGGGAGTCTGTCACAAAATCCCTGTGTTATGAACCCACAGACTCTATGCTGCAAGCATGCAGGAGCTGTGCCAGCCTGGTACCTTCACACTCAAACAAGGCATGAGATTGGGAACAAAGAGGAAATGGGGAGTACAGGACTTAAAATGAGCAGTACTATGATAGACTTATAATTTTTTTCCTATTATACCACCTGTTGGTGCACTCAGCCACACTCAAGACGCATGGAAAAAAAATCAACTTACCCCAGCCAATGCAGAGATAAAGCCGAAAAATCCTCTGCTCTGAAAAGACTGAAAGTACCAGCAGTGTGTACAGGTACATGCCTTCCACCAGCAACCAGTAGTAGTTCGCAGCCACACAGTACTGCATCATCACAAAGACCAAGCGGCAGCTGAGCGATTCCTGCAGTAGAAAAGAGTATAGCCCAAATGAATGCAACAGCGGCTGATGGATGCTAACCCAAAAGATTGTTTCTCCCTCCTACTCTGCTCTTCAAAACCACACTTGCTAATTTAATGACATTTGAGACCAAAGAAATCAGCACAGTAGACAGATGCTGCTTTTAATAACATTCCTCCTTCAAAAAAATTTTAAAAATACATGTTCTGCATTTTCACTCCATAAACAATGGATTATATTTGGGTAAGCACAACAAGAAGGAGAAAACAAGAGCAAGTGAAAGGTATTGCTTTGACTGCAGTCAGTAAATCTTTTCATTTTCCCAACATATTCTATATGCTGCAGCTAAGCATTTTTCTGTTAAACAGCAAACAGCAGATGCCATAATGCTGACTATTTTCCAAATAAAAAAATCTTTGATAGAATGGCCATATTGTGCAGTACATCATATTCAAGTGCAAAATCTCTCTTAGCTGATACATTACGAAGAGGTGGTCAGCAGTGCCTCAGGGATGATTATCCACCTAATATATCTATCAAATCTAATGAAGCCACTACTGGATAAACCATGTGTGAAAGTATAAAGCCTAAGGGTTTTTTTGGAAGAAGGGAATAACTGACAATCCAATGAGAACATTTCCAAACCATTTAAGATATGTATTACAATGTTATTTTCTGCCAGTTGACACACTGCAAATGAGAAGAAATCAATCATTATACAGGATTCACTAAGTGATATTAGTGTTTACACCTTAGTCAGGATGTCAAAAGAAAAAAGAGGTGGGTACTGTGTATGCATAAGATGACGATATCCTTCATGACCCCAACCTTGTATTGTAGCAGCAAACATTGTACTCATGATTCTAGAACCACAAGAGTTCTCCAAATAGAGAAAATCCCTTTCTTTGAAGAGTCAAGCACATTTTGCAGTCCAAACCTGATGTGGAAATGCATGCTTTTATCATATGCACTAAGGAATTGTAGTTGTGCATCCTCTCCTTTCAATTAGAAGTATTTAATTAGCCTGTTCCTGCAAAGCTTATCTAAATGCTTTCAAATTTGGATATTAAATAATGCTTCCTTTTTTCCCCCATCATGAACAGATTATAAAGAACTCCAAGGACAATCAAAAAATTTGGTCATTATAGAAGACAGACAGTCCCATCACAAAAGATGCTGACTTAGGGAAATGGATGCGATGCGCCCTTGTCACTGCTTAAAGAAATGAACCTGCAGCACAAGATGAGGGTATAGGATTTGTATACATTTATATCTCTCTCTCTATATATATATATGTTATAGAAAATATATTAAAAGAAATAATCCATCACTTCATGTTTCCATTGTCTAGTAGGCATGAACATTCCACAGGCAGAGAAACATACTACTACAGCACCAACCCATACCAAGGCTAGAGTGGTACAACCATATCTGCATACATCATGCTACAAGTTTCAGAAGAACTCCATGGACTGAAGAACAACATTTTGTACAGCCCTCACTGCACAAAATGAAGTTACATGCTGCCATGCAGACAGACCGCAGTGATGACTCCAATATCCTGAGAAGTACCACAGTATCCTCCCATACCTGGAAGGCAATAAGTCCTTCCCACTGATGCTCTTGTGTAGCTGTGTTGTACATCCACTTCACCACTGAATCTTTAATGAAGACAGATATAGCCCGAAGGATAAAAGAAGTGAAGAGGTTCAGGTGAATATAATTCCTTGTGCAATGTAGATGTCTGTAAGAAGGAAAAACGGGTCATGATCCACTACCTTTGTAAAAGCTGCAACACCACACACAAGACCGAGGGAGGGAACAATGGGCCCTGTTGGAAATCAGGTGCCATCAGAGGAAGTTGTTTAACTTGAGAATGGCTGTAGGGGTTTCAAACTGTCTTTGAGAAGATCACTATCGACTAAAAAACATTAAAAGCTTCAACCCAAAGTACAATGTTTAGGGGAATTAGGGACATCAGCACATAAGAAAAAAGCCCAATACTTTAGGAGCTTAACTGATGTAAAAATAAAGTCATTTTCAGAAGACCTATCTAAAAGGACTAAAAGAGTCAAGTTTCACATAATACCACATGTAATCTCTTTGAAATTATCCCAGTGTCACTGCACAGCTTTACCTTGGCAAGGCTCAGCAACTGGTGTGCAGTACAGCTTCTGGCTGTGCTGAAACCCTCAATGAAAACACAACCACCTCTAAATTACTGCTTTGAGAACAAGAGGAAAAAAGAGAAACTGCTTCCTGTGGGACCTGTAAATACGTTCCGTAAAGCTGAAAGGAACAGAATTTTCACCTCTACATTCAGAACTGAAAACAAACAAGAGGAAAAAAAAAAAAGTTGAAAAAAACCTCTTGAATTTCAACAGCAGCTGGAAAGACAAAATTGCTTCTTGTCAAAAAAGAGTATATTAAGGCATAGCAAAAGAAACTGTCATCATGTAAATGGTATCCGACTGCAGAGTGGTGTGAATGTTTTATCAGCCTGTGGTAGTTTGGGATGGGGGGATCCCCAGGTTCCCTTAAGAAAACTCCAGTCCCATGCCAGGGGGCAGACTTGGCCATCTCAGGATATTGTAATATTGTCATCCTATTACATTTTCCAGTATCATAGCTTATAAGGCAGTGCCTGGCTGATATCACTCTCTTCTCCCTGCCTTTCCTCCCTTTGCTTCTCCTCTCTCAAGGAAGGGCGGTGTCCCTGCTTCTCTCATGGTTTGCCTTAGGGAGACGGCTTCTAGCTGGCAGGGAGTTTTGACCTGNCTTGGGGTTGTGCCTACCCGGGTGCAGGACCTTACACTTGGCCTGCTGAAGCCTTGTAGGCCTAAGCTGGGGAGGGCACTTTTGGCCTACTCTCAGCCCTGCTGAGGGTGGAAGGGGTGGAGGATTCTAGAAGGCTTTAGTCCAATATACTTAGCCTAGCTTATGGATGTATCCATTCTACCTGATTGCCTTTTGCATACATGCACCTGTAAATAGAATCTCCCTTTAAACTTCCAATCAGCGTGCAGTATCTTCGTTCTTACTCTTCCAAAGGACTAAGTGTCATTTCTGTCCTCCAGTCCTGGGTAGCTTATGGCCCTAAAATGGGACACAGCCTTACCACAAACTCTTTTTCCCCAGCACTGCAAGGCTATACAGTTTGCTTCAAAAGGAAGTTACGGTGGATTATGTCATCTTTGATACAGGCATAATATCCTGCATTGCCTGATAAGATACAGGCAATGTACAGGAAACAGCAATTGTTCCAGCAAGAAAACTTATGCTTTAAATGTGCATTTTTACTGCTCTATAAATTTGTGCAGAAAACATTACCAAAAAGTTACTAGTTTTGCACTGAAGAACTTCTTTCATAGATTCAACAGAATTTTTTGCACAAACCATTTCATAATTTACCTATGATTAACATTTATTTTCCTTTAACTCAAAATTTGTCACTACTCTTCAGAACTGCTACACATTAAAATCTTACTAAAGAAATACAAAAATTAGCCAACTGAAAAAAATAATTTGCAAGTAGCGTCTGAGTATTTTTGCTACAGACAACACATGTTATTCAGATTGTTTCGGTCATGAAATTAAAGGCCTAATTCTGCTTCCATCACTGAAATGACTGCCTTCTCTTCCATTTCTTTAAAGAATGCAAAACTGGAAACTAGGTTTTTTTTTTTCCTCTGCTGTATCATTATTTAAAACAAATGCATAGGTTATTATATAGTCTAAGAGCTTGAATAGACATTCCTATTACAGAAGCAGAGAACAATTAGCATTTTGGTTTCAGTGAATTAGATTTTGATCTCCATTTGTTGAGGTTGGACAGCTACTAGAAAGAGGTCACAAATGGAGGTTCCATTCAGAACTCAGCAACTGCAATCCAGGTAGGGATAGGTGTCATTTATTTCATGAGATTCAGGACAAAGTTGTCTCTAGATAGAGAGTTCAGAGAGGAAAGCACAAAATGGATTCATGGCATATTTTTAATAAGGCTCTCAGTCCCTCTAATATATCTGAAACCTCCTTTTCAAAATCGGAAGCACAATCATGTACACTTTCCCATCTCTGCTTTACAATTAGAAGACAATGATGCTGAAGTACCAAAAGACAGGACATCAAAAAGCCTTCTCTCCCACCAGTCCTCAGTGACAAAGTTGGTCCTTGGTTCCCTGCCAAAAGACATGCACTTCCTTCAAAAAGTATGGTTGCGCTCCATGACCTTTACATTTGAGCTGCTAAGATTACTCAAAAAGTGTCATTGATGAGTGAAACAAGGAGAAAGTACTTATCCTGGGAGACATTTGGAAACTTCAAGACCATCTGGTGTTTTGTCAGATGAGTCCCAAAGTTGCACAAGTACTATACATACAAATCATAATTATGACGTGGCATTCACAGAGGATGACCACGTCTCTGTATTTCTGTAGTAGTTTTAAATCTTTGAGATTGCCAGCCTGTGCTTCTCTAAGGCAAAAAGGAGGGATAATGCCTTGCTAAGAGGTGTGGTACAATGTTAGAAGACTTGTGTCATTTCAGCTCTGGAAATTAGAAGTTAAAAGGCACAAATGATTGGTTTAAATACACTAAGGTTACAAATACTTTGGAGGGAGGAAAGGAGAGGGACTGCCTTGCTAACAGAGCACTGACACAGAGCAAATTATCATTAACTGGCTATGATAATTCTTTGGTCAGGGAAAGATATTTCTTAAGGATCAGAACACTGAAAGTTCCTGATCTGATTTAAAATTTCCAGGTGATGGAAAATTATATGTTGCCCTTTTTTCCCCCAGGAGGCAGCCTCATCAGCATGCAAGAGATGATGTGACAGAGTCACACAGAATGGTAGGTGTTGGAAGAGACCTCTGGAGATATCTAGTCCAACTCCTTTGCTAAAGCAAATTCATCTAGATCAGGATGCACAGGTTCACATCCAAGAAGGGTTGGACTAGATGACCTTTTGAGGTCCCTTCCAACCCCTAACGTTCTGTGATTCTGGGAAGATGAAAACTTCTGTCCTAAGTGTTCTCTAACATCCCAGACTAGTGCCTCATTTGCAAGGCGACACCATGAGGGAACATTGGAATGTCTCTCTTCCAGTGGAAATTTCATTGAAATAGAAAAAAACAAAACAAAAAAAAACCCCACACACCAACAACACACAATCAGAATAAAATAGTTCAACTGACAAAAAGCATCTATTCTACATGTTCATAGAGATAATAGTGCAAAAATTTTGGAATCTTACTTGCATTTTGAGAAGAAATTATCGTAGGAAGAAACGGAAGTAATATAAAACAGAAACGAGGTGATGAAAGAAGTAAAGAAAAAAACAAATTATTCTGCCAAAGTCTGATACTATCATATTGAAAAACATAACCCCTTTTCTCCACTCTCTTCAGAGCTTCACCAGTTACCTGAATCCAAGAAGAATGGCAGTTGCTATTACAAGGGCAGAGAAGGAAAGAGCATATCCAATGGTGTATATGATGGACAAATTCAGGAGCTGTTCTTCTGGTGCATCCTAAGAGCACATAAAGGAGAAAAGAAAAGGAGGGGAAAAAAAAAAAAAAAGAAAAGGGAGGGGGTAAAAGACAGAGCTCATGGACTTCAGTTCTTCTCTCCCAGCTCCTTTCTCAACTCTTCTTAAAAACAACCAGAAGTCATCCTCTTACTCTTTAAGTTTAAATGCACATGTCAAATTAAGTCTTCTATTTTCTGTATGAAATAAAATTTAATCTTAAATACCCAGCTGCTCCCAAGTGTTCACTCAAACAGTTGATTTTTGAAGCCAGACTAGAAAATAGATAATGCTGTATTATTTCAAAATGAAACTGGAGATGCATGAATTACCACATAAAAAAGCAAATCTTAAACAGATGTCAGGAAGCACAGATACAACTCAACCCTGCAGTAAAAAAAGCAAAGCTGATATTTTCAGACTTAAACACTTAAACTGTATCTCCTTACTGTGTATTGGAGGGGGTCCTTTGGCTACATCCATACTCTGCAATAAAACTAGGTAGGTCCCACTTGTTGGTTCTGAGGGAAAGCACACCTTTCATTCATACAAATAAATCACCTTCTACTCCCAAATAGTCTCTTTTCAACTACACAACCTCCTGGTAATGGCATGGCTCAACACCATCTCATAACCTAGGTGTTACAGTACTGCCTGAGGGGCAGCAATCCAATGTAAGCTAGAGCAGCAAAGCAGCACAGCCCTGCCCTTGACAGCCCTGGGCTGTGGCTGTCTTCAGATTCACCATTGAAGACATGATCGCTGAGACCCTTGCTTGAAAGTGCTGGTTAAAATCTTGAAGAAGTATTTTGAAAGTTATAAGCAGGTCTGAATAAGACAGGCATATTGCTCACCTGCTGAAGCACACCCCTGTTCTCTGTTCTAGTTAATTTCTAGACATGTATCTCTGTCTAAAGAGATGCAGGCATTTTACTTCCTTCCTCTAAGCTGCTAATTCTGCAATTGACTTCTGAGACCTCTCCTGTACAAAGGAATATATTTGTTGTACTACAGAGACAAGCACAGATAGTTGCTGTACAGCACAGTCAGGAGGACTTAAGGTGAAAATACAGACTGTTCCTCAGGGATTTGCTAAAATAATATTTTAAAGTCTGCCTCATGAAACGAAAACAAAAATCTCTTCAGTGTCAGAACTCAATAAACTACTGAGACCTGACCATTTAAAACATCTATGGAGATCAAAATCACATCGCACATTTAAAAGAAATGTAATAAAGACACACTTACAAATCCTTTGTATTTTGCTTCATCAAAAGTTGTAACATAAAATACACCAAAATATTAAAAAAACCACACTTGATTGCATGTACAAGATGCATAAGACAAAATAGATTACTAGGGGAGATCTCTATACACATTAGTTGGAAAGCCGAACATGTCAGTTCACATTTCAAGGACTGACAGCATGTACACAGGGTTTCAGAATCCAGATCAGTTCATGGAAACTTGGAGACAGATTGAAAATGACCGAGTGGTACCGACAGGTACCTCTCTCCTTGGCATGTCCCAACACAGCTCTGAAAAAAACCGTAATAGCAAATAAGGAAAAGTTGAATGACTAGGCCTACACTTTGCTTTAAGACAATGTGCTGTGCTGGGATACCCAAGAAAATGGAACTGATGAAGAATAAGGCTGTAAGTTAAAAGGAGGAAGTTAAATGTAACATATTTGAAGAATTAGAAACTATCTCTTTTCCGTTCTCCTAGTCTGCAGCCATTTACTCCTTGCAAAGAACAAGGCACAATAGGAACCTCAAAACATATAGATCCGTAGCACTTGGGAATTTCCTATATTTGAAATTCTTTGACTAGGTATATACTAGTTCCCAGTACCATGGGATGGAGAGAGTGCACTCAATTTACGTGAGGCAAAGCACTGCCCTTGGAGCACAGCAGTGACAGTATCAAGTGCCATGGGAACGCAAGTGGTGTGCTAGCTGACGCCAATGGCTCACAAAAACCTCCTGGAAATACCCACACTCTCCTTCATTTGGTGCCCAGCGTCTCCACTCCCTGCAGAGCATAAAGCACTAGGGCAAGAAAGTAACACTGACAAGCCTAATTCCATCGCCTCCAGCAAATCAAGTTAAAAAAACAAAAAAAAACAAAAAAAACCAAAAAACCCCCAAACAAACGAAAAGCAGGGACTGCCCTGTGCCCAAAGGTATAAAGCAAATATTCTTCAGTTCAGTTCATCTTGATCACCTTAATAGCTGCTAACAAAAGAGAGAGAGTGATCACTTTATTGGAATGATGTTAGTGGAAGAAAGGACAGAGGAATAACACTAGGTCACTCCTCTGGTTCCAGTGAGCTGCAATTTAGGGCCCTGCACTGCACTGCAGCTGGGACTACCTGGTTTACTTCTCTTGGTGCTCTCATGTATCTATAAACTTACTCTCATCTACCCTCCATGCTCCCTTTGTTGAAGGGGAGAGGCCTAGTGTACTTAACCATTAGGCTCACTGAAATGAGGCTCCCAGGATGAGTTGGTAAAGATTACTTTGACAAGAAAACAATGTGTGGGCATCAACAAAATGTTTTCCCTCTCTTCTGTTTCGTCTGAAACAACAGCAGCAAGAGATGGAAATGATTACCTGGTCAGAGGCCTCACACTCAGACAGGTTCCTCCAGGGCAGGGTTGAATTCTCCTTCAGCAGCCACGTCCCTTCAGGGGTGCAGAACCGGTACACCTGCCCATGCAGCACTGACAGAAGCAAAATGAGACATGGGGTTAACAGGAGAAGAGCCTGCTTGAGGAGCAAGGTACACAGAGCAGCCTGAGACCTAGTGCAACCTTTCTTCCTCACTGATTGCACTCCTGCCTGGAGGATGAAGCGGCAGCGCTGCTGGGGCAGTGCTTCTGCAGGATGAAGCAGCAGCGCTGCTGGGGCAGTGCTTCTGCAGGATGAAGCAGCAGCGCTACTGGGGCAGTGCTTCGCAGGATGAAGCGGCAGCGCTGCTGGGGCAGTGCTTCACCTACTCCCTGCCTGCAGTAGACACTGCTGCTCATCCTCAGGGTCTGGAAGTGGCTTGGGAGAACACTACTACAAAGGGGTCAAACAGCGCATCATCCAGGACAACTGCTAACAGCTCAGTCTGAAAGAGCTACTGTCATCTCTGTGTGGATTTTACAACATGCACATATTCCAGTTCACCAAACTGTTAGATTTTAAAACAGATTTTGGAAACAAAGCCTCGACTACAAATTAACAGGAAAAACAAGACACAGAGTAAATGTGGTTGGTTTACTTTCCCCTGAGATCATGCAGACCCAGAAACAAAAGCTTCAGAAAAGTTATGCTACCACAAGCTCCCCAAAACATAAATGCTTATACAATCATTAGTGCTACAAAATGAGGCTATAAACCTCTGCCTGTCGTGGTAGGCCTAAACAAGCCTCTTAGGCTTGTACATGTCCTGGCTTATGCAGACATGTTTTTCTGCTCTCTCTCCTTCTGTTTTGGGGAGAGCAACCGTGGGAAAAGGGACAAAGGACCTGGCACCACTAAGTCTGGGGTCCGGGGTCTGTCCATCACCTGNACGTTGCAAAGAGCCTGTTATTATTGTTATTATTATTATTAAATGGTGGTCGGAGTGGTGCGAGTTCCGATTAATTAATATTAATAAATTATATATTAATATTTTAATAATATCGTCTCGCAGTACCTAATTACCCCATCCCCGACACTGCCTAAAACACTTATACACTCTTTACTCCAGTCTACATACTTGAGTAACAAAAGTAGCAATAAATATGATGCCTTGCCAAAGCAGGCAGCAGTTAGATCTTGTAAGAGCAATTAGATCTTGTAAAAGCAAGTGTGATGAAATAGCTCGTAATAAAATTACATTATATTGAAGCATCAAAATAAAGTACAAAGCGGAAGGAGTATTCAAGTACAGCATATCAAAAGAAACTCTCTCTCCGTTGTCTGAAGTGTTGGGGATGTCTAACTTTTACAGCTGTGCATATGTAAGCAATCTGGAGATGCCCTGTATCAGAGCATAACTAGAGTAACCATGTCAGCTACCTGCCAAGAGAAGTTTTTCTTACTAATCATATTTCTGATTCTGTAAACAGACCTACTCTATATTATGAAGCTACCCCTCAAAACACAGTGCTGGGTCAACCCCTCAAGCAGGGTTAACCTCTACCAAGACAATGTTTGGAAATAGTTATGTATCATTTTGAGGTATGAGAAGTCAACTTACGAAGCTTCAGTTCCACACGGCTATTAAAATACTTCCCGGTTACAGCTTTTGCTGAAGCCCATCTTTGACTGCTGCAACCTCATCCTGTTGTCAGCTCTTTCATTACTGCAAACTTGAACTGAGCATTTCTGTTCAACAGGAAAATACTAAAATGTATTTGAGATTGTAACAACCCAGTAAGCTATTTGCATACTGACAACTGGCAGTTTGTTTGATAATTGTCAGTGGTAGACTAATAGTAGGTACTCCAAGCAAAGAACAATGTTTTAAAAATAATACAGACATTCATATTCTAATAAGATGTTTCTAATGAGTATGCCAAATGGCAACTGATAATGGCTTTGGTAGGAATAGTCTAATTGCTTTTGTAATTGGTGTACTGTATATTACGTCTTACTGGTATATTAAGATGATATAAAAATTAAGTCATGCCTGGTGGAGGTTTTTCCTTACTATTAAGAATATCTGTTTGTGTATCCATCTAGAAAACAGGATAAATTTGGTCAGCACATGCAACATATAGATTCACATCCATTAAATGCTATGAGCATTTTGTCACAAACTCTTTATCATCTACTGCCAATGCCAACAACTTCCTTTGGTTGCAATGTTGCTATAGTAATGCTGAGGATCTCAGACCTGATGAAAGGCAAACAGGAAAGCATTTTCCCCCTGCCCCACTCCGCAGAATTAATGGACAGCAAACTGAAATAACCCATTCTAAACACCCATGCAAAGGCAGCTCCAGGAATCAAGAATAAGTAAAGAGTGTACATTAGAAGCCAATGAAGGTGAAATCTAGAGGGTTGAGGTCTAGAAGGTCACAGGACTCAAAAGCTCAGCCTGATTGTCACTGCATGAGCTGTATTTGACAAACATTACAGAACAAAACTGCTGTGAGAAAGAATTTCACACAAAAAGTAACTCTACTATATGCCTAAAAAAGAACAACTTGCTAAGGGAGAATTGAGACCTGTCCCAGTAGTTCTTATTGTCACAGTCTAATTAGGATGAAAGCTTAGCCTTAGTGTATTTATTTTTTTTCCATATCATCATGACACATTTTACTTTTATTTCAAAAGAAGTGTTATCAGTGAAAATGAGGAAAACCTATTCTCTGCTGTAGTCTGGCACATATTAGAGAATGGAAGAGTTTACAGTAACTGAAACAAGAAATTTGCATTTGGACAGAAAGACAAGGCAATTAATTTAGATATGAAGAAAAACAAAAATGTAACTCTATTACACTGGAGAGTTCCTGCCATGGCCAGGTCACAAACACTGAAACTAGAACTGATAGCTCTTGTGGACCCCTAGGTAGCCACAAGCCAACTGTGTCAGGTTGTCATAGCCTCACTGTTGCAAAAAGATTCTTTTTTAATTATGTGTCACAGAATCACAGAGCTCACACAACATCAGCTGAAAGGCTGTGAAGGGCTCATTGATGGATATACATCACACATGAGACCCTTCATACCCTACAGCTGGACACGAGGCAGACAGCCTCTGTGCACTCAATCTAAAGCCAACAGACTCCGTACAAGCAGCTACCTGCTACTCCCTAAACACTAGAAAAAGGCTGTTAATGGCTGATTGCACAGAAGAGACGTTACCTTCACCAAATAATCTTCCCTGGTTTTGTCTCAGAGAAGAGACAAATAGAGAACAGTTTCAGTGTTAGAAACTCTGCTGTATTGTGTGTTCAAAATAACTGATGAAACCTGAAATTGTAATTTCCAGATCTTTCCATATACAAGCTACATTCCTATTTTTGTTTAACAAACGTAATTTCAACTAAATGTCAAAAGATCCAAGGGCTTTTCATTAGGGACACTTTGACTCAAGCACTGCCAAGTATCTTACTGTTCTTACTCCTAAAAGAAAAGCTCATGCTTTGCATCAGAGCTACCCACAAACATTCTTAAAACAATCTTTTCACATGAAAGTTTTATGATGTTCTCTCTGCATAGCTGAGGAAATCTTCAACCTCCTAAAATAGAGGTATGGTATTTGCACACATTCTGTCTTAGCTGTGGGCCTAATTAAAAGCTCACCCAGGAACCTCATTTCCTTAACTTTCACAGAATCACAGAATGTTACAGGTTGGAAGGGAATGCCAAAAGATCGTCTAGCCTAACACCCCTGACAGAGGATCACCTAGGGTAGGTCAGAGAGGAACACATCC
>WBNM01043469.1:159354-171593 GCA_013399055.1 Ramphastos sulfuratus | reverse complement strand
ACCAACCAACCAAAGATAAAACTGAGCCACACCAGAAAAGCAAAAGGCAAATGTTTCTAATGGGTTTCAGGGATATGCTTCTATGGCAAACGTTGGCTTTGCTTAGGATTTTCATTGTTCTTCACCAGAGCCCCAAAGGTTACATTCTCTGAATTCAGTGAACTTTTAAGCCTTTCATTAAACTGGAAGCCAGAGGAAAAGCTGATTTACCACCCCCCACCCCCCTAATTCTTCATACAGACAAGTCACTGGTAAGACTGACTGGGGGGAGGAGGGATGCCCAGAAACCTTACAAGCTCTGCACACTTGAGAGCTGCTGGTCAGCTGGCAGAAAGTATCAGCTTTGTGGGCTGCTGTGATGCCCTGGGGTGTTTGGTGGCTAATGGTCTCCCCCTAGACGTGCTTCTTGGGTTGGCTGCAGTGACAGTGAGGATGGGAGCATAACGTGTAGCAACAGCTAAGCAGCCCAACCGCTTTCCGCAGGACTCGTGTGGCCATTTGGGTTTCCGAGCTGTTAATGTAGCCTGGCATGTTAAATCAGACATGATCAACACTGTAAAAGAGCCAAGCATACCAACAGTACAGATGGGTGGCAGATAATGAAAGCAGCCATGGCTGAGCAGTGTAAAACTGCTGATCAGACCATGTTAATGTAAGGGATTTGCACTTCTGAAAATCCACACTGGAATATGCCAGGATGAAAGCAGGTAACGCTGTGTTCACTGGAGGTGCCAAGCCTTGCAAAGCAAGCTTTCAGCATTTTATTGTGCCCCGTTCTGTCTGCCTTCAGTTTTCCCTTGGGCATTATTTTTGCACTGCCTCGTGCCCCCTGCAACAACTGCTGACTCCACAAAGTGGGTGAACATAGTTCCTGCCCTCCCTGGTGTTTTATGAGCTGCCCAGGGAAGTGGTGGAGTTGCCCACCCTGGATGTGTTTAAGGGCGGTTTGGATGTGGTGCTTGGGGCTATGGTTTAAGGTGAAACTTGTAGAGTAGGGTTCTAGGTTGGACTTGGTGATCCTGGGGGGCTATGCCAACCTGAGTGTGTGATTCATAGAATCATAGAATGGTAAGGTTGGAAGAGACCTCAAAGATCATCTAGTTCCACCCCCCTGCCATAGGCAGGGACACCTCCCACTAGCACAGGTCACTCAAGGCCTCATCCAACCTNAGCTGGGTGCAGAAGCCCACTTGTTATCTCCAGGCCACCTCTGTGCAAGCAGCATGCTGGTTCTGTAGCAAACCTTCCCAAACTTGCTAAGCAAAAATGTATTTCACAGGTTGCACCACAACCTGCCAGGTGAGCAGCAGCAGTGTCAAACCACCTCCAGGTTCCACCTCCTGAGAGTGCTGGAGATGTGGAGCATCCTCAGTGGGTGCTTTCTGTACAGATGCATAAGAAGAAAAGCTAAGGGTCAGAGGTTTCATGCGGATAGGGTGCCTGGCTCAGCGCTCTGATGCGGTGAGCATCCCAGCTGGACTGCTGAGGCAGCAGGAGTGCCCAGTTACTCACCAGGCACTGGGCCTCCAGCTGACAGTAGCAGCCAGGATTTCTATTAATTCCCAAGCCTTGTCAATACACTGCCCTGCTACTCCAGAACAACAGCAACAGCCCTTAGGTGACCTCAGCTCTCTTACACATTACGCTGGCAGATGATTTGCCTATGAGGTTCTTTATTTTACCTTCTGCTCTCTATCCTACTTATCAAAGGCATTTTCAGATGCAGATTTGGGAATACCCTCTGCTTACTTGGAAGTGTGCTTGGTAAGGTTTGTTTTCTTAAGAGCAGGGATCTGCTGGAGAGAGTCCAGCAGAGGACTACGAGGATGATGAGGGTACTGGAGATGATGATGAGGAGAGGCTGAGGGACCTGGGGCTGCTTAGCCTGGAGAAGAGAAGACTGAGAGGGGATTTAATCAATGTTTATAAATATCTGAGGGCTGGGGGTCAGGAGGAGGGGGGACAGGCTCTGCTCACTGCTGCCTGGGATAGGACAAGGAGCAATGGATGGAAGCTGCAGCACAGGAGGTTCCAGCTCAACACAAGGGGGAACTTCTTTACTGTAAGAGTCCCAGAGCCCTGGCACAGGCTGCCCAGAGAGGTTGTGGAGTCTCCTTCTCTGGAGCCTTTCAAGGCCTGTCTGGATGTGTTCCTGTGTGCCCTGAGCTAGATTGTCTGGTCCTGCTCTGGCAGGGGGGTTGGACTCGATGATCTCTTTGGGTCCCTTCCAACCCCTGACATCCTCTGAGCTGATCCAAGAACTGAACAAATGAGCTCCTGAGCCAGTCTATAGGAGATGGCCAGGGTCAGTTTAATGTTTTCCATGATTAAAGCACACACTGCTGAGTAAATACAGGAGGAATTACTTATTATCTGACTAGCTGCTAATTACAGTGAGCTCTTCCTGACTGCACTTCCCTTATAAAAGATGAAAGTTGGGTGTCTCAGAATTCTCATATTCAGTTCCTTTGGAGAAAATGGTCTGGTAAATACAACAAGTACTACTGCTCCAGTTTGCATCATGCCTCTTTTGCATGCTAATCTGAAGCTCCCCTGAGATAATTTGACAAGAAGGCCATTAATGCAAATATAAGCGTGACCTAGAAAGGATTTAGTTTCCATGTACCACATTGATGCTCTGCTATTGTTATTTGTTTCTCTTTGTTTTAAACTGCCTGGTGTTTCAGGGTTGCTTTTCCTCCTACTCTTTTTTTCCTCACCTTTTTGTTGTTTTTTTTGTTTTGGTTTGTTTTTTAATGTCCTGCCCATGGTAGCATAATTCACTTCAAATAAAATGCTTGTGTAAGATAGGAAGGTGTTGACTGTAATGAATGGAGTTTATCTGACAAACACTAGGTTTGGGGAAGTTCTTTGTAAGCAATTAAGAAAAGTTAACTTTAATTTCTTTCATTTTACTGAAGGAGGTGTTCAAGGCCAGGCTGGGTGAGGCTCTGAGTGACCTGTTCTAGTGGGAGGTGTCCCTGCCTATGGCGGGGGGTTGGAACTGGATGAGCTTTGAGGTCCCTTCCAACTAAACCATTCTATGACCTGTGTGCAAATCTGCATTATAGATACCTGAGTTTTGCCAACAGATGTGGTCTCAAAGCTCTCCATTGTCCAACCATACCAACTGGCCAGCAGAATTAAGAGAATGCTAACAAACCTAAAAATATTGCAGACATTAGGATTAAAGGTTGCGTTTTTTAAATTGCTCTGATTTGTTTCTGCAGTTTCAAGACAAAACATAATTTTTGGGACTCTAACTCTGACATTCATAGAATCATCCAGACCAGAAAGGTCCTCCAAAGATCACCAAATCCAGCCACTCCACCAGCCTGTCACTACACCATGTCCCCAAGCTTAGATGGCTTTTAAACCCACCCAGGGATGGTGATTCAGCCACCTCCCTGGGCAGCCTGTTCCAGTGCCTCACAAACCTTTCCATTAATTTTTTTCTTTCCCTAACGTCCAGTCTTAACCTCCCCTGGTGCAGCTTGAGGCTGTTCCCTCTCGTTCCGTCGTTAGTCACTTGTGAGAAGAGACCAGTGCCTACCTCTCTGCTACCTAATGCACAAACAAAAATGAAACAAAATCAAAGACCTGAGGATCTGAGCACTTCTGGGCTTGGTTATAACTTGCAAAGAAAAGAAAGGTCACAGTTCTCTGTCTCCTTTTAGCCCTGTGCAGGCCACTTCAGGGCTCTTACTATTTTTATGATATAACATAAATGGAAATAAAGCGTGTAACCTTTTCCAAAGGGATATCATAGCTCTGTGCCATCTTCATTTATGAAGCCATTGCTCATAGTCAGGAGAAATCAATGTAGTTGTTTTCCAAGATGTGCTGGTAAAAGCCTTTCTCTAATCCTATGCATTTTCCCCACCTTGGCCTGCTAAAGGCAGAAGAAAAGCAGCTCCTTTGCTGTCAGCTCCTGAGTTAGAATCATAGAATCATAGAATGGTTTCGTTTGGAAGGGACCTCAGAGCTCATCCAGTTCCAAACCCCTGCCATAGGCAGGGACACCTCCCACTAGCACAGGTCACTCAAGACCTCATCCAACCTGGTCCTGAACACCTCCAGGGAGGTTGTGGAGCACAGAATCACAGAATGTGATCACATTGGGTGATTCTGTGCTCCACAACCTCCCTGGGCAACCTGTGCCAGTGCCTCACCACTCTCACTGCAAAGAACTTCTTCCTAACATCCATCTCCCCTCTGCCAGTCTAAACCCATTATTCCTCATCCTGTCGTTACAAGACCTTGTCAATAGTCCCTCCTGAAGCCCCCTTCAGATACTGGAAGGCCACTCCAAGGTCTCCTTGGAGCCTCCTCCTCTCCAAGCTGCAGAGCCCCAACTCTCTCAGCCTGTCCTCATAGCAGAGCTGCTGCAGCCCTTGGATCCAACTGCTGATGGTGCCACTGGGAATGCACTCCAGGGCATGCACACAATTTGCTTCTGGGTTAGTTAATAATTTTCCCTCTCTGGTCGATAGTTCTGCTTTGGATTTGGCTGAAGAGAATGCAAAATACTTCCTGGTGTGGTGCAAAGGGGGCAATGAGCAGTGCTGAGGCAGAGGAAGTTGAATGACTTGAGGTTACAGTGTAATTGAAGCAAAGGCAGATGGAGGTGCGAGTCCTGCTGGAGCCAAGGCTGTGCCACCAGCGCTCCTGCCCAGGCACTGCCCCGGGAGCGATGCTGCCAGGCTCTGAGCTCTCCCTGACTCGATGCCAGCTTCTGCTGCCGGAGAACGCACCCAGTGTCCAGCCTGCCTGACCCCCTGCCTGAGTAACTTGTTTTGCCATTTGTCACTGCCAAATGTTTCTTTATTCTGCTTCAGTCACTTGGTTTGCCACTCATTTGACTCCCTGCATAATTAACTTTGCCAGCCAATTGACTTGCTGTGTAATTATCTTTGCCAGTCACTTTGGTCTCTGTGTATTAATCACGGTGTCTAACGAGCCTGGGGGCAGGTTGCAGCTTCGTGGGTCAGCAGCAGGTCCATCCACTGGGCACTGCCTGGCAATGGGGAAGGGTCCAGTGGCTGCCAGCACAGCCGAGGCCTCACCGGGCTGGGACTGCAGCATGGCCAGGACAGCTGCAGAGACGCTGCCGCTTGCTGCTTCTCTTCCCTGACCTGATGTAACTCTGCTTCCTAGCAGTGTGTCCCCTCCTCATTTAATTGCTCTCATTTCATACCATATCTGCCTCTGCCAGCTCCCTGACAGGCTTCCCCTCCTGCTTCACCACGCTTTGGGTGCTGTGGACGAGCTCTTCACTCCCCAAACAGCCTGCAAGGCATCCTACAAGCTTTGTTCAGCTTCAAGTGTGGGGGGGCTATTTGTGCAGGATGGCTTGGAAAAATTATCTGACTTAGAGTGACAAGTGTGAAGAGCAGTTGCAGACAGTTTATACATCCTGCTCTGAGAGGAGAAACCTGTTAGTGTATGCCATATGCTACAGAGAAGTGGCTCTCGGCCGCACAGCTGAGGCACTGGAGCCTTCCCTTGGCTCTTTGTCTGCTCGCCTATTTGCCTTCAAAGCAGGAGCCCCTCGCAGCTGACACTTCTCCTTCTGTCCTGTTTGCCAAATAGCTGTGGACTTTGTAAATAGTGTAGATAAAAGGTTTGGATGTTGTCAGGAATAAATAATGTCATGCCCAGATTTATCATCTCATTGCAGAATAATGTGTTCTGGGAAACGACCTGCCCTGCACACCACTCAGGCAGCTTTGGGTTTCTCCAGTGGTGCACTTTGCCTTCAAAATCTCCCTAGCCTATGCTCTGTCCTGCACCTCCTGCCTGACTTCAGTCGAGCCCCAGTGCTGCTTAATCAAATTTGGTACAACTCTGTTCTTCGATCACATTCTGTGCTTCTGTGCTCCACAACCTCCCTGGACAACCTGTGCCAGTGTCTCACCACCCTCACTGCAAACAACTTCCTCCTAACATCCAGTCTAAATCTCCCCTCTGCCAGTTTAAACCCATTACTCCTTGTCTTGTCACTACAAGACCTTGTCAATACTCCCTCCCCAGCCTTTCTTTCAATAGTCCCTTCCCAGCCTTCCTTTGGAGGTCTTTTCCAACCCAGACAATTCTATGACTCTTTTGCCCTGCTGTCCAGCCCTATAGCCCTCCAGGGCTGTGCTCAGAGCAGAGTTGCTTGGAGCTTCTGGTGGACCTCAACACGGTGCACCACTGGACATGACTGCCACAAATACTTAGCTCACGTCAAGCAGAGGCAGTTACTGCCCCTCCTCACAAACCATCTTTTGGTCTCCAACTTTCACATTCCCCCACGTGTTCCTGGGAGAGCCTGAATTATTGTTGGTAGTGGTTTTGTTTTGCAAGAGTAGGAGTTCTTTGGCTGCCTAACTCCCAGACAAATCATCTCTCCTGGCTTGGTCTTCCCCTAACTTCCGCACAGCAAAAGGAAACAGAATGATCCCATCCCAGCTGTCCTGCAGTCTGGGGCAAGATAAGGCTGCTCTGCTGGGAAGGGACCTAAAGTTCACATCATGGAGTTGTTCTTCTGAGGTTTAACAATTTTATTTTTTTTCCCTTCAGACAGAAAAAAAGAGTCCCTGTGTGAAGCATTACTTGTTGGGTTTTTTTTATTGGTCTTGGTTTTTTTTCCCTGAAGAGTCTCTGCTCTGCCCCTCCCAGACAGCTTTGAGCTGCAGTGAACCCACTCAGAAGCACACTAGGAGCTAGTTCTGACTGGTGCAGACAGTGCAGCTGCTGAAATTTGATTTCAGCACAGGAAGTGACATGACTGGAGCAAATTCCTCAGCTTGACATTTAAGAGCAAATCCAACATCACTGGTGGTTTGGCTCGGGTTGTTGTTGTTTTGGACTAGGCTTGGGTCAGTGGGAAACAGGGCAAGAGAGGGGATGTCCTAACCCAGCCTCGTGCTGCCCGCTCAGACAGAGAGAATCTGGGGGACGAGGAGACAACTTTGTATTTCTCCTAGGCTGGTCCCTACCTTTGTAGATGTACAGACCCAGGGCTCCACACACAGAGAACTCCAACAGAAAGGAGGAAACAAACCCAGTCGTTGTGACCAGCTCTAGCTAAAGATTAACCTTGCTGAGTAACTGAATGCTGGGCACGAAAAATGTTAAAACAAACATGCTAAAGAATTGGCCTCTGCTTTTCTTCTCTGCTGGCTGATGGGGAGGGTCTTGGCCAGCCTGGGGCCAGCATCTTCAGGTATTAAACAAGCCCAAGTTTTTTTTCTGTGATGCAGTCCAGAGAAGTGACTTCAGCTCTACTGGAGAAGTCTACAGCATACAGTGAGTCAGAGTGTGTCCTTCAAGTTATATTTCACACCCACCTAGCACCCAGAGATAACAATGTTTACTATCACTTGTAAGTATAAATCTCCGGGTGACTAAATCAGAGAGTAATGAAATGCAGCTGCCTTCTGTAAGGCTGGTTTTTATTTATTCATCTTTCTGCAAAAGAACCACAGGCCTGTGATCCACTCCTGTGGGTGAAACAGTAGGATCCCTCCAGGGAAAGCCTGGCACATGCTGCAGCTGGGGGGAACACGAGGGGCACAGGCTGCTGCTACCAGGGGACTTCAGCTTGAGTGATGGACGAGGGTTGATTCAGGACTCCTAGTTTAGGCTCTGTTGCCTGAATCTCTGGAATGTCATTCTAGGAAAAAAAAAGTTACCTGAAGTTGTAAGAATGCAAACCAGTAAGGAGATTACGAGCAGCTCAGGTCTGCTGTGTTAAGTTTCCTGTTGTACAGCCAGGAGCAGCTGCAGTCACAATCAGAGAGCCCTCATCAGGGTGTGGGTACCCAAAGTGGGGACTGGAGAAAGGTAGTGAATGTTCTCATGGACATTTCTGGAGTGGCAATGAGGTGCTCTGGGGAGAAGTCTCAAGAACTTCAATGTAAAGACCAAACCTTACCACTAATCCACGAGGTGTTGCAGATGCTGTTGGTGGAAAGCCAGTTTAGAACAGAGCTTGCCAGGAAGGAACTGTTTGGCTGCAGGACTCTTTGACCTAAGAGGTCAAAATGATATCAAATCCTGGCACCCTCCAAACTCAGTGAAAGACCTCTCTTCACCAGAGCTGACCTGCAGTGATGACTGATTGTCAGAAGGGAGGGAGAAAACAGGCAGCAGTGGAGGAAGTGGGACAAGGATGCTGTTAGAAATCATTGCCCTTTTAAGACCTCCTTTAAAGTCTCTCTGTTATTGCAAAGATGAGCTAGCTATGAACTCCTGCCTGGACAGACAGAGCCTGAGCTGCAAGAGAATAGGCCCAAGACAGTTTTCTATTATCTGGGAGATTTCTGTCTTAATGGAAGCTGTCAGACCCAGCATGTGGGTTAAGCTCTAAACTTCTGCCCCCACAGGAACAGAGTGTATCCTGATGGAAAAGGCAAATAAACTGTTGTGTGATATGATAGTGGACATGGGCAGCATTATCCTGCTGATCCCCAAGTCACACAGACTCCAGCACAGACAGTGAGCCTAAATGTCTTCTGTGACTAAAAAAACCCTTTCTGTTCNATCCACCCTAACCCATTACACTAAGAAAATACTTTCCTCCTGTGGGGTAATACCTGGCCAAGGTGGCTGCTTTGTACATCTTGCAGAGCTCTGCAGAGCTTTCTTCTCCTCTGTGATTCTGAGCCCTTTCTACTCTTGGCCATGCATTTTTCTTTTAATTTTTCACAGAACCACAGATGTCAGAGGCTGGAAGGGGCTAGAGATCATCCAGTCCAACCCTCTTGCCAGGGCAGAATCACCTAGAGCAGATCACACAGGAATGACTCCAGGCAGGCTTTGAATGTCTCCAGAGAAGGAGACTGCACAGCCTCTCTGGGCAGCCTGCTCCCAGTGTTTTGTCACCCTCACAGTGGGAAAGGTTTTCCTTATGTTCACATGGAGCCTTCTCTGCTCCAGCTTGCACCCACTGCCCCTTCTATCACTGGGCATCTGTGAGTGCTCCTGTGCCCTGCCATTTCAGCCATCACAACAGAACTCTATCTACAGTCAAACCAGTGGGTTTGCAAAATAGGTTTTGTACTTTTGAGTCTTGCCATCATTTAATTTACTACTTTCTTTACACACTGCTTCCGGGCGGTGCCTCCTTTGGGAATGCTGTGGCCACAGCTTCCATTCTTGCCTGCATTTTTAGCATAATTCCACAGTGCTTCCTTTTCTGCCAATGGCAATCACCTAACAGCAAGGGATTATTTACCTCCTTTCAGTTTAAATATGATCTATATATTTCAGCCCAGCTTAATAGCTCTTGCATTAACAGTGCATTTCTGGCTGGAGCATGCATCTAATTAAAGCCTGCAATAATTCCTACAACAATATTTATTTTTCTGCCAAAACCTCAGGATTCAATAAAGAGCCTTGCTTCATATTTTACAGACTTTTAAAGAGACAGAAGCTAAGGAACAGTTTTTGGTGTTAACACTTATTTTTTTATTAATCTGCAATTAAGGCAATGTAATTACTTTTCACCTCGTCTTCTGTTTGCTTTTTGCATTCCATTTCTGTGCTTGGGATGTGAATCATGTTTTAGTTCATGACTGGGGAGCAGGTATGGGTGTGCTGCTGAGTCTGTGTCTAGTCTGTAGTTTGGGTAGAGATACTTGGCTGCTGCAACTCAACAAAAGAGTCAATGAAGCCAAGTTGTTTTAGATGAGCAAGGGATGTAACCTTTGATCTTCTGCAAGATAAAGACCTTGACCCTGCCCCTTTGAAAAATCTAATTTAAAAGGAAGAGCACACGAGTGTCAGTCAAGCACAGGCTGCTCTCTGGGCGAGGGTTTGCTCTCGCAGGCTTTTTTCCCCCTGTTAGGAATGCAGTTGATAGAATTCAGATAAAAACCTGATACCTAGGAAAGACCCTTCAGCAAAATGTTTGTCCAGCAGTGTTAGAACTTGCCCCTGAATAACGACTTAGCTCCACCTTCATCAGTCTCTTGCAACTCTCACACAATGAAGCAGCCAGCCCCAGCGTTCCGAAGCCTGCTGACACTTACAGTCTGTATCCGCTCCTGCTGGCGATCAATTTGACACCACTGCAGCAGTGGGCTTGAGCCTGTCTCTTGCAGATCACCTGCCTAGGTCCAGTTCTTCCTCTCAGACCTCATGCTCCAACAGTGATGCAATAACTCCGCAGGCCCAGCTGAGCTTTCCCTTGAACCTGCTCTCTAATTAACCACTGCTTTAAGTCCTTATCAGTAGATGAACTTATTGCAGAAACTTTCTGCATTTCCATAGCTTCCAAGCCACGTAGGAACATGGCTTCTGTCATCTTGCCATAACCTTGCTGTTACTCAACATCTCAGCTGAAGTCTTAGAAGTTTCCCAGACCTTTTAATCTTCCCTCCTCACTCAGTATTGTTCCCTTCTAATAGATGTCATTCCACCCACAGACACTTTGCCCTGTGGGGATCTAAAGCCAGCTCTGTTGAGTAAAGACTCATTTCACACATGGAGGAGAACGCAAGAAAGATAAAGACTCTAAATATAAACCTCCATTTAGGAGGAAAACAAAGCCCATGCTTAAATCTGTTCCTGTTTGTAATTATTGGTGTTATTAGAGCTATAGGCACTATAGCTTTATTTGTCCTTGATGCTGTACAAATATATAAGGAGAAGGAAGTGCTGAGCAATGTAGGAATAATGTCACTGGGGAGAGCAAGCAACAGGCAGGAGCATGGGAAGTTTGACAAATCCTTTATCTACAGAGCAGTTCACTGGCCAGAACAAATCACCTGTTGAAGAGGGCTGTGATTTCTGTGGGTATGGTGCCACATCCTCAGCCCACAGCACGTACTTAAGCCTAACTAAAGAAGTTAAAAGTTTAGCATGTGCTGCAGTGCCCTGCTGAACAGGGCCACAATGCTGCCACCAGCCATTTTAATGCTGGCCAGAGATGAGCTACAAGAATGTCTGGTATCTGTGAAATTCCTTAGTGGCTCCCAAATTGGGTACAGTGTGTCCAGCCAGAAGAACTGAAGCCCCTTTCTGTACCATGATATTCAACTCTGATTAAACCACCCCAATGTACATTCCCCAGGCCACTGATGTCACAGATTCCTTCCAGAGAAAACACTACGTAAAGCAAGGCTGCCAGAAAATGGGAGCCCTCACACTTGGTGCCTCCATTTATTGTAAATATCCTGACTGAAGCCTTTTGTGAGGTAGTTTGAGAAGAAGCTTGTTTTTGTCACCCTCCTCAACTGCACCATTGTCCAACTCTGAAAAGAGTTAGGGATCTTAATCTGTGGTGAAAAAAGTCCATCTTGGAAAAAGAGACCAAACACAGTAAGGGCAAAAATAGCCTGAAAATTGGTTTGAAGTGAGAAAGTAGGTTTCCTGGAAGTCTTGTTATATAACCTTCAGCAACAAAGGACTTTCAAATGCTATGGGACCTTAGCACTTCTTTTTTTTTTTTTTCCTTTCAATACATCAGTGCTCATTTCCCAAACATGATGCTCTCCCTGATCCTATGGTCAGAACATGACCCCCAGCCCCTTGCTTCAAACAAATTCCACAGCTTGGCAGAAGGAGCTGGCTCACTTCACTCTTGGGCATTTCCCAGAAGCAGCAACATCCAAGGGGAGTTTTGCAGCCAAGCAAGATAAAACTCTCAAGTGTTTGTGCTAGGCACTCTACCACGGCCATACCACAGGCTGGAGAGCCCTTCTGCTGGAATCAACAAGCCCCTTGTCTCAGTACTCCAAATGTGCAAAGCTCCTTTCTGAATGAAGCAGCTGAAACACACATGAAAGCAGCAGCCAGTTTGTTGGCATCCTGATACTGCTAAATGTCATTGTGCTGTTCAGCATCAAAGATGTTGAGCTTGGACCAGAGCTCTCCCCTGCTGAAACCAGTTAGTGACTGCAGGCTGAGGCATCTGGGCAGGCCAGCACCAAGCAGAGGTGCACATCTGCTGTCTGCCTGGCTGTGAGTGTACAGCCACAGCTCTGGGTAAGAGCATTCACAGTTACTTTCAAGCTGAAACTAGCTGAAACTTCCTGCAGACCTCACTGCTTGCCAGACTCCCATCAAGCTTTCAGAGCTCAAGAGATTGCCCTCTAAAGTGAGAGGCACAGATGGGGCTTGGTCTCACCACATGGAGCTCCAGCCTTGGGGGCACATCACAGAATCACAGAAACATCCAGGTTGGAAGAGCCACTCAGGATCACCAAGTCCAACCTATGACCCTACTCTACAAGATTTGCAGGCTCACA
>WBNM01043469.1:97223-155344 GCA_013399055.1 Ramphastos sulfuratus | reverse complement strand
TGTCCTTTCATTTAGGCCTTGGTGTTCCGGGTTATGTTGTTTTTGTTTTTTCTTCCCTTTTTTTTTTTTTTTTTAATATTTATATCCTTCTTAAAAAAGGTTCTGCCATGGCTGAAATGAAACTGGAGGAAAGGATGGTTTGGGTTTCTTTGCCCCCATCCTGCCTCCTAAGCTCTGCTGCCACAGCACCTGTGCTTGGGGAACACACACAGCTTCCACCGACAGTATACCTTTGCCACGTGTTTGCTTTCTAGAGCACCCAAGTGAACAGAATGCAGGCATGTGAAAAACAGTGGCTGGAAGACACAGCATCGCTTCAGTCTCTGTGGTCACATAGGCTTCCCTGGCTCTGGGCAGCCACTGGTGTGAAAAAGCCCAAGGGGGCCCCATCAAAGGCAAAGCAGGGATGCCCCATGCTATGCACAGCTTGTAAACTGCCATCTCAGAAATCTCCAGAGCACAGCTGCAAGACCAAGGAGCATTTTACTGCTACTACTGAGGAAAAGGCAGAGATCCTAGTGCAGAAGGCTGGTCTCTGGGTATGCAGTTCAGCATCTCTCTGTTGTTGATAGGCCTGCAGAGCCACTCTCTTGGTGCTGAGCTTGCCTGGCTACAAGGCTAGTCTGTTCCAGAGGAAAAACCTGCACAGGGGCATGCTTAGAGGCCAGAATTAATGCTGATGTAGCCCCAATCTCCGGGTAAAGGCTACCCCTTTATTACCCTTTGCATAGGAACAAAACAGTTCTCAGTCCACAGGTGTTGTGCTGGTACCAGGAGTAAACACAAAACAGGAGCGTGACACATAGTTGTAGGTTTGGACTGAGAACTTCATCACCATCTGAAAAGGTGGTGAATTGCCTTCACTAAAAACAAAACCAACCTGGTAGAAGCTGGTGGCTGAGATCCTGCACTGTAAAAGAGGAGCAGGCGTGATATGCTTCCTTTTGGGGGGTGGAGGAAGCTCACTTCGACCTGTAGTCTGTGTTAATACATAGGAATGCCCAGCCACTTAGACACTGCCCAGGTTGACATAGAGAGATATGTGCAGGCTGTCTGCTGCTCCCCTTTGCAACCCTGGGGTGGAGAATTCCCTAATCCTGTTTATCTCAAGTATTTACACTCCTCTGAGCGCCAGAGTGTCAGCAGGCACGGCTGAGTTTCAGCTTTGAGTCATCGGGTGAAAGAAGTCAGGTCTGAGACCTGTAGTGACTAGAAATCATTTACCTTGTGTTGGCTGCTCGTCCTCTGCAAGACGAATGTGTAGGCTCGATCCATTTTCCCCACATACACGCATAAAACGCCCACACACCTGGCTTGTATTAGCGTGTCCTCACCGGCAATTTCTCTAAAGACAAACCAAGCTGGGGAGAGCTGGAGTGTTTGAACTGCCATCAGCTCACCTGGCCTGCAGGGAGCACAGGTATGGTGAAGGAGCAGCTCATCCAGCCAGGTCATCCTCGGCTGCCACCTTAAAGTGGTGCTGTGCTCCCGTTCCATTAGATGTTCCATCCCCAGCATCTGCGGTAACCTTTGGTCTGTGTAACTCGGACGTTGTAGCCTCCCTACAAGAGGGTTGGTCGCTTCTAAGGGCTCACACTTTAAAACATCACTAGATAAACGTCGCCCTTTATTTTCACCTGCTGCCAAACAAAAGCTTACACCAAAACTGCAGGGCTCCCAGGAGCGGGGTCCCGGCTCCGCGGGCAGGATGCGGCGGCGGCGGCGTGAGCGGAAGGCCCCGGCTCTCGTCGCCGCCGCCGTGCCAGCGGGAGGGGCTGCGCGGCGGCGGCGCGGGGGGACTTCGATCGGCACGACTGCCAAAGCCAATTATCGGGAAGAGGACGATATAATTACATTAGGGAACATCTGTACTTCATTAAAAGCCCTCGCGGGGCAGATTCGCGCCCGGCCAGGCGCTTCCAGCAGCTCTTCCCCCCCAGCCTCGCCCCCTTCACCGTGCACAGCCGCCGGCGCCACCGCCCCGGGCGCAGTCGGCCCCGCTCCGCCGCCAGCTGCACCGCTCCGGGGCCGCGCCCGGCTCCTAGCCGCGCCGGTCCCCTCCACCCCCGGGCGGCTGCACCTGCCCCCTCGGGCGGGCCGGGCTGGGCTGGACTGAGCTGAGCCGCCCCTCCCGCCGCAGCCGGTCCCATCCCGGACGCGGCGGGCAGGCGGCGCTCTGCGGCCGGGCTGCGCTGGGGCTCCGGGGCGGTGCGGCGCGGGCTCCTCTTCCTCCTCCTCCGCGGCGGCGGCGGCGGGCAGATGCGGCGGATCTCGGGGCAGCTCTCGCCCGCAGCGGGCTCCGGTTCCCCCGCCGCCCCTATGGACGGCAGTGGGGGCAGCAGGCGCGCGTAGCTCGGTGAGTCCCGCCGCGGCCGGTCCCGGTGCCGTCCCCTCCCCCAGCACTCTGCCCGCAGCGCGCTGCCGCAGCCGGAGATACTGCCTCCCTCTCCCGCGCTCCTCCGTTCTTCTCTCTCCTCTTAAAAAATCCACCCATCCCTCTACCCGGAGCCCCACTCGTGTTGGCGGTTACCTAGCCGGCGGCGGAGCCAGGGCTGGGCTGCAGGGACCGGCTCGCCGCCCGGGTCTGCCACCTGCACCCTGCGGCGCGGCACCGGCTCCCTCCGGGGGCTGCGGGCTGGTCCCTCCTGCCGGGATGGGCTTTGGGGTTTGGGAGGGTGCTTCCCGGTCGCGTCGCGCCAGGCGTCCTGCCCTCCTCTCTGCTAGGAGTGCCGGGCTGAGAGGCTGCAGTTGGGCTGCTAAACACTTCTTTCAGGGTAAGACTTTACCGATATCAGAGTTGTTTTCTTCCAGCTACATTTAATTTCAACTGATTCAGCGGTTGTAAGAAGCTCAGGGAAAATGACAGTTTAAGGATTGTTTTCTTCACCTTGTGTTTAAAAGATGTCTCCCTATATTCAGTAATGATTTATTTTAGTAAAATAATTCAGTTATGCTTTATTTACTTCTGGAGTTTTCCTCCCAGACACGCTTGTTAAAGGCTGAAATAATCAGCTCCATGGCACAGGCAGTGCCCTTGGTCGTAACAGGTGCAATGTGCATATTCTTAGGAACAATGAAATGGTTTCAGCGTTCAGGTTTATTTGTATGCTCTGCATTTTTGTGACTCTGAAGAAATTGTCATGCAATGTTGTGTCGAAGCTGTGCTTCCAGCGTGAGCGTGTCCGTAGTACCTAATTAACAGGACATGGGAGCAGCTGCACAGACCCTGTCCGTCAGCCAGGGCTTTAATACCCAGGGTGTTCCTGGGTGATGCTGTATAGCTTGGGGTCTTTCAGTGGTTTCTGTGAGGTTCCACATTGGGCACTGGTCTCTCAGTGATGCTCTGGCACAGCATGAAACACTGGGAGGTGAGGAGGGAAAGAGAAGTGCAGAGGAGGAACCGTTTGTGCTTGGATTGTATTTTCTGGACTTGGTGGTCTTCTAATACAGTTCCCTGTCCCTGTGTTTTCTGAGTAGGGTGCTAGTGGCACATCTTGTGTTGTTACTGAACCCTAAAATATGTATTCCAGAGAAAAAATTCCTAGGGAAGTGTTCCATAGATAAAAAGATTGTCATTGTCATCACAGCTCCATGGGCTCCTTATTTAAATAAAAATATCCAGAGTGACACCACGTCGGTAACTGACTCAACAGGAGTTAGAGCTGTAGATCAAAAGGACGGAAATGTGATTGGAATTTAATAATTGCTGTCAAGCCAATATAGCAGAAAAGGTGTATTCCAGCAGTCCTCTCCCAGGTTCAGCTCCTGCTGTGGGGCTACCTCTGCTTTGTGATGCAGGCAGTGGCACCTCCTGGGCATTGAAGATGAACCTTGCTAGTGTTCTGCCTTCCAGGATTCTTGTAAATCTCATGGAATTTGTTAGAGATGGGAGGAAGAGTAGACTGCATGTGTAGGACGGGGAAGGATGACTGGGTGAAGGGGTGAGGAAGGGAAGTACAATCATTTATTAGCATGTGGCTCTTTACAGATTACAACAAAGAAATGATAGAATAAAGGAGTCGTCAAGGCTCTAGCCAGGGGAAAGTGCATGGCAATGAAGGCTGTTAGAGCTGTCCTTTGGATTATACTGGCGGAGGTACTGAACAAAGCAAGGGCACCGGAGATGTTGAAGAGGTCTTAGCTTATTGTAAGAGATTCTCTGAGGCTGCTCAGACTTGGAGTTGTGCCTTGTAGCTTACCCTATGATGAGGGACTGGAAAATGATGAGAAGGAAAGTCACGCTGTTATCTTCTGGGGTATTCGGTCCCCCCCACCTCGAGAGCTTCCCCAGCGATGGAATCTGCCAGTTAATGCTAATAAGTCGCAATAGCAGAGAACTTAGTGTTGTTCTGTACCTACAACCCTTGGCACAGCCAAGTGTCTTGCACAGGAGGTGCAGAAATAAGCCCAGCGTTTCTACTGCTGTGTTCACTTCCCTCGGACTTCTTACAGCCTCACCCAGCGATGTAATTCCATCCCTCGTGGTTCTTGTTTACAGCAGGTGAAGGTAGGAGAATATGCGTCTGCCTCCTCGGCATTTTGTATAGCTCTGGTTCAGCCAAGCAAGGAAAGTAATTACCTTCTTAACCCTTTGTAAGATGTGGCTGACACAGCTCCCTCAACTTTCCAAACTTCAAAGTGGTGTATACTGTTAACATACAGCACACTGCACCGAAAGGCATTAGTTGAGAAAGTGTTTCTGTTATGCCATGAAGTCAGTTTCATCTATGGATGTTCAGGCGAAAGGATTTCAAGTGGTGTTTGAACAACGTTGGGGATAATAGTTTTAAAGGATTCCTAAAGCACCCATACTTAGCATCTTGGGTGATTGAGGCAGGTGAGAGTGATTTGTCATTTTCCCGTGGCTGGTGAAGCCTCACATTGCTGTGAGTAAGCTGGATAATGTTTACAGATCTGCCAAAGCAGTCAGGCTCTGGATAGTGGTCCTTGGATTGCCTCATCCTTTTCTGAGCGTACATGCTTGTTAAACTGGTTCCAGAGAGGATTTTCAAAACCTGTTAATGTCCACCCTTCAGTTGTGGATGTAGCTTGAAGGACTCCCTGCTCTGCAGGAGTGTGGCTGTGAGCACATGGAGCTCACCGCACTCTAGTGCCACAGGCACCTGCTTTGGCCATGCTGAGCTTACCTGAGCAGGAGGACAGCTGTGTCCTCATTCCACCGACTTAACGCACCTGTAGGAAAGGAGCCAAGGTGTGGTTGATGCAAGAGCAGAGACTTTTGGACAGTCCAGCCACCAAGCATAAGGAGACTTGCAGCCCCAAGACACAAGCTAGGCCAGAAGTTTAGCAGGATCTGAAAAGTTCGATGTTTCACATCACCAAAAATGACAGTGAGTGGTGTGCACTTGAAAAGAAGGCAGTTTTAAGGGGGGGTAGTGCCTTTCGATTAGTCTTGCTTTGTGATAGTTAGAAGATGCTCTCTAGCTGCTGCTCATGACTGCTGCAAGGCACATAGTGAGGTCCAGATGTCCTCTGAGGAAGACCCATAGTGGGCAGCTAATAAATGAAGGAATTGATGGTAACAAATGAATTCATAATAAGTTTAAATCTGTGTGGTGAGTTCCTTAGTTCACTTAGTAAAGTCTTTTGTTTCCCATTTCCTTGCTGAAGGTCTGCTCTGCTTGTGGAATAGCAGTTCAAGCCCTCTTTCTAATAACATAGGTTTGGTTATGTTAGAAAAGTCTGGAGTGACTTTGTTTAGGCAAAACACTTTTCCCATCTGCAGCTTTCTTTGGGGATGTGGAAGCTCAGCAGGTGTGTAGTGAAGGTCTTTGCCTTGCTGGTCAGATGTTTGCTTATGTCCTAAATATAACTTCTGGGAATTTGTGTTTGTTTTGGAGCTGGGGAACACTTTCCTCTTTTACCCTTTTTATAGTTTCAGAAGATTTAAGTGTATGATTAACATTAAACATGTAAATATTCTCCGTGGACTCATTTTTGGATCAAAGACAGAGCGTTGAGTATGTTGAGAAGATGGAGCCCAGAGCTGTTAAGTGGCAGGGAGCTGATCTGCTGCTATGCTTGCCTAAAAACTGTATTTATGTCTGGATTTATGTCTGTCTGTGCCCCAAATCCCTCTGCTAACTGCTGTCTTGATGTTCCTTATCTACAAAGTGCTTACAAGCATTAACAAACCTTTGTGATGCTACGGAGACATGCTGTTATCCCCATTTTCCAGAAGGAGATGCTAAGAGAGTTTGGTGATGTGCTGTAGGTTATGGAGAAAGCTGGGCATTGAACTTGCAGCCTTTCATTCCCAGCCCCATAAGGCAGAGGCAGCAGCACAGCTCCCTAGCAGGGCTTGCTTGCACATTGCCATCCTTCACAGGATCACAATGCTCGCCACATTTCCATGCCAACACAAAGGCTTCTTCTATCTACTGGATCCGACTCCAATCCAACAAGCAATCTGGCTGCAGGAGTGAGCAGTGGCCTGTCAAGGGAATGAGTCTCAGATGGAATGAGTATCCATCCTGGTTTGGTCTTCCTGGCTGTTGCAAGGAGAGCTGCTGCCTCAAGACTTCTACAACCTGAATGGTCACACCTTAGAGAAAAAAGGATTCTTTTACTACTTTTTTTTTTTTCTTTCCTGTAAGTGCAATGATTCTTGACTTCTCTGTGATTTAAAAATACTCAGGATGCCTCCACAGAGCAGAGAGCCTGAGTCCATGCACATAAATATAGACGTGCTAGGTGTGTGCCTATGAGCTGGCAAAATGAATCAGTTTCCAAATGCGAAATCTGCGGAGTGTCACTTCTGGCTCCGAGTTGTTTTCTTTTCTGCCTTGTTTTGTTTCGCTTCATTTCCTTGAGCTCAAAGAGTTTCTCAGAAGAGAACGGGCAAACTTCAAACACGGAGGAATGTGCTTTGCACTGATCTGGCAGGCAGCACTTGTCACAGGGCAGCACAGGGGTGAGAGGCTGGCGCCTGCCTCCTTTTGCCCTCTGCCCTCTCTCAGTAAGAGCCTCCTGGATCGCCGCGGGATGCTGGGGTGCTGCGGTGGCCAGGCATGCTCATTCCGGATCACATAACCATGACAAAGGCAAGCTTCCCCATGTTTTGGAGTTTTCTTTTAGGAACTGTCATTCGTCATTGTGATATAAGGCAAGCGACAGACTTGTAACAGTGCTGGAGTTTCCCGCAGTGTCTGCCCGCTGAACCTGCGCGTCCGGACTCTGGCAGGGGCAGCCAAGCCCTCTTTAGGATGTCACTGCCTCGATGTGCTTTGTGAACGGACCGCAGCCACCCTGAGCTTGTACCTGTCTATAATGGCATCTCTCCCTGTTTCCTTTTATCCCCCACGGGGAATTTGTGGTCTTCTGAGCAAACACTCCCTCCCAGAAATGACCCAAGCATCCTTCAGCACCGCTCGTTAAATCAGAAACTTCATTAGTTAATGGCACTGCTGCTGTTCTTTTTGTCCCCACTAACAGCTAAGCTCATGGCATTTACAGGCAGACTTGTTAGTCATTAATATTCTTTGTATTCTTCATCTGTGGCTTCAGAAAAAAAAAAAAAAAGGCCTTTCATCTTTTGCCTTGCTTTGTTTTTTAGAAGCAGCCAAGTTTGACTGGAGGAAAAAAGACACAAAAAAATATTTCTCTCCTGCTTTCTTAGAAGCTTCCAAGCAGTCTCCCCTGCTGACATTGTACTTTCACAGCAGACAAACATTGACTTTGTTTCCACAGAATACTGCTGCTTTCTTTTTCACTTGGTTTACCTCTCTGGTTATGTCTCAGCAGCATGACAGGCTTCATTAGCAGTGACCATATTTTGCTGAAATTCTAATTCTTTCCACAATTTTCCCATCAAGTTTGTTGTACCTAAAGTCAAGATAGTGTAAAGAGAGCATAAGCACATGTCTTAAACTTAGAAAGACTGGGAAGGGTTTCTGTGGCACGGAGCACAGAGAATTACTGTGATTGCTCTGTCGATTCTTGCTCTTCTGTTCAAAAGGAATCAAAATGCTGGTAGCCAGGAATGTGTTTTAACTCTGCCTGCCTGGGGTGAGCTGTGCACAGGCAAGTGCAATAATAAACCATGTTCCTTCGCTGGGAGAGGCTTTCTTTACACCACTAAATGCTCACTAGTTCTAAGTGGTCAACTCTGGAGCCTTTGGTAATCTTCAGCACCAGCTAAAGGAAGATATGGAGGCTGCCAGCATTTGATCTCGGTCATCATATGGAATGCTGCAGCTTGTTTTAGAAGAGCAGGACCAAAAGCAAAGAGATTGTTGCCTGGGCTGTGTGTTTTGGTATAAAACCCACTTCAGGTTCCTTAAATGCTTTTTGAAATGCGCAGGTAGTTCATATCCATTTTGCTCAGGTTTCCTCACTCCTAGCTCTGATGCAGTGCGCATCGCAGTGTGATCATTAAGTGTGATTACCACATTTTTGACCTATTTAAAAGTCTCTGGCTGTGAAATTCCAAAGATTCTAAATTAAGCTATAAAACTGATTATTAATGTGCCATTGCTTACACATTTCATGGCTCATTTCCTGATTACAGTGATTTTGAACGTGTGCATGCAGTCTGTTCCAGTGCGTATATATAAACACCATATACCATGTACTGGCTGGTCATCTGGGCTTGGGGCTTTCTCTATCTGGTTAAATTTGTGGAAGATAGGTGGAAGACAAGCCCCAAGTACAAGAAATTCCAGTGGTCCTCACTGGTGCTGGCAAAAGGCCTGAAGCTTTCTGCAGGGCTGGAGCCCAGGAGGGGACATAGGAATGAGGAATATGCAGGGTTATAGCAGTCAGCCAAGAGAGCAGACTTCAGGAATGACTTCATACAGTGCCTTGCTCTGTCCTGTGAGCTTGAGAGGATGCAGCAGGGCTCAGTGGCTGTCCCTGGATTGCTGCCAGGGAACTTGAGCTGTACTGAAGCCAGAACACAGGTGAGATGCTAGGCGTACTCAGTGGGTCTGCAGAGAACAAAGATGGCTATTGAGATCATCTCAACATCCATGAGGGTGACACAGTCTGAAATAACTCAGCAAGGTTACAGGTGCAAGTGGATCCAAGAGTGGAATTCTGTTTGAAAGATCAAGGGCACATGAAAGCATTGTGCAAAGCATCCTGTGACCCAGCCACTGCGCGAGGCCTGAGCCAGCAAGGACCTTGTGTGCTCCTGAGAGAGCTCCTGGTGAGCAGGAGCGGAGAAGCATTCATTGTGCTGACCTGTGTAGGGTTAGTTGTGTTGTGTGAAAGTGCATCTAGAGATCTCCCGAGCTGGGAGCATGCTTAAACCTGACTGTCTGACTGGCTCAGTTTGATGCCATCTTCCAGCCAGGCTGACCCTGCAGTCTCAGTGTCCTTCACACCTTTAGAGAGCAGCGTCCCTTGGGTTTGGAGCCTTGAAAAGTTTGTGTGACACTCCACATAAGAGGACTGGGAGTGCTTTTCACTTGAGTAGCAACTTGTTCCCATGCCCCTTCTCCTGCGCAACCTTCACTGGTGGAGCTGCTGCAGATCCAGTGGGTTTAATAGTTGGAGATGTTTGGGTGTCTGAGGTGGTCCTTGCAAGTCACCCAGTCACAGACACAGTGGGGTCCTCTGTGTTTTTCTCAAAGGTCGGGGTAAGATCACGGAGTCACAGAATGTTAGGAGTTGGAAGGGACCTTGGAAGATCAAGTCTGACTTCCTGGCAGGGCAGGATCTCCTAGAGCAAGTCACACAGGAACACATCCAGGCAGGCTTTGAGGGTTTCCAGAGAGGGAGACTCGGCAACCTCTCTGGGCAGCCTGCTCCAGAGCTCTGGCACCCTCACAGCGCAAAAGTTTTTCCTTATGTTCATGTGGAACCTTCTCTGCTTCAGCTTGTAGCTGTGGCCCCTTGTCCTGTCATTGCACATTACTGAGCAGAGCCTGGCTGCATCCTCCTGACACTCACCCTCCACATCTTTATAAACATGAATGAGGTCTCCTCTCAGTCTCCTCTTCTTCGGGCTGAAGAGCCCCAGCTCCCTCAGCCTGTCCTCACAAGGGAGATGATCCACTGCCCTAATTATCTTTGTGGCTGTGCTGGACTCTTTCAAGCAGTTCCCTAAGGTCCTTCTTGAACTGAGGGGCCCAGAACTGTCCACAGTATTCCAGGTGTGGCCTCACCAGAGCAGAATAGAGGGGGAGGTTGTTACCTATTGGCAGAAAAAGTGGGGGTGGGTGGGTGTGGAAACAAACAATGTCTTGAAAAACGGGTGGAGTTAATTTGTCTTTCTGACCTACCCTCTGGAGTCATGGCAGGTGATCAGAGTTCTGACCTGACAGAATCAAGTAGTTCTGTATTGAAGTTGGTTTTGTTTTTGTTTGAAGTGTTTGTTTTACTTTTTGTTTTTGCTTTTAAATCCATTTTAATGATGGTTACCGTGTCAGTCACGTCCAGCACAGCCAAGTCAGGAAGCAAGCAAGGTTTAGGGCTTGAACTCTCATTACTTTGCTCTCTTTAAGATACATTGTAGTGACAAATTGACTTGGATATTAAACCTGTAATCTTGCAGGTGTTTTAAACAGCTGAGTAATTTGGGGCATGTGAGCAATTCTTCAAAAGTCAGTAGGGACAGTATCTGAGCCTGGGCATTTGCAGGTGAAGGCTACAAGCTTTTGGCCCTTTGGTCCTACAGGAGCTATTAGGTGTAAGTGTCTGCCTCTGTGTGAGATTAGCAGTGGGTTTTATGAACGTTTGGATGTGGGGTGAAAGCAAAGTCTGTAGTGGAACAGAGTGAGATGGAACCCTTCTCTTTAAAGATACAAGGGTGAGCTATGGTGTAGCTGAACCAATCCTGCCTTGTGCATGCTTCAGGCAACAGGCTGTATGTGAGCTTGTCCCTGCTGAGCAGCAGTGTCCACTGGTACTTTGTGTCCTGCTTTGAGGAGAGGAGATGGAGAGAGAGGTGCAATTAGTGCTCCCCATCTCTGAGCACTGCTGGAGGACAAGGTTAGCTGCTGTTGTGCCAAGACCTGGAGGAGATTTCTGTTCCTGGCAGCCTCTGTGGACACTGCCAGTGCAAGTCTGGAGTGCTCGTTCTGCACACCAGGAACTGGAGTTGTGCCTTTCTCCCTGGCATGTGCCTGTGTTAACCAGCACTTCAGCTCTGGTGTGCATGGCTGTACAGCACCACCAATGCATTTGTGCCTTTCTCCCTGGCATGTGCCTGTGTTAACCAGCACTTCAGCTCTGGTGTTCATGGATGTATGGCAACAGCAACACAAACCTCATAAAGGCAGAGTTGATGCAGTTTGTTACTCAGTCGCTGGGGATGATTTGGATCATAGAATTGTAGAATGATTTAGGTTGGAAGGGACCTCAAAGCTCATCCAATTCCAACCCCCTGCCGTAGGCAGGGGCACCTCCCACTAGAACAAGTCGCTCAAGGCCTCATCCAGCCTGGTCCTGAACACCTCCCTGGGCAACCTGTGCCAGTGTCTCACCACCCTCACAGCAAACAACTTCTTCCTAACATCCAGTTTCAATCTCCCCTCTGCCACTTTAAACCCATTCCTCCTCATCCTGTCATTACAAGACCTTGGCAGTAGTCCCTCCCCAGCCTTCCTGTAGCCTCCTTCACATACTGGAAGTCTACTCTAAGGTCTCCTGGAAGCCTTCTCTTCTCCAGCCTGCAGAGCCACAACTCTTGTAGCCTGTCCTCATAGCAGAGCTGCTGCAGCCCTCTGAGCATCTTTGTGGCCCCCTCTGGACTGGCTCCAACAGTTCCATGTCCTTCCTGTGCTGGGGGCTCCAGAACTGTACACAGGACTTCAGATGGGGTCTGAGAAGAGCAGAGCAAAGGGGCAGAATCCCCTCCCTTGCCCTGCTGCCCACACTGCTCTTGCTGCAGCCCAGCACACAGTTGCTGTCTGGGCTGCACTCACACTGCAGCCTCATCTTGAGCTTTTCATCACCCCAGACCCCCAGGGCCTTTTCCTCAGGGCTGCTCTCAGCCATTCCCCACCCAGCCTGGAGTTGTGCTTGGGATGGTGCCAACCTTCGCATCTTTGTCTCCCAAATGAGAAGTTGGTTGTGGGGCTGGCTAAGCCCTGGTAGAAGATATCATTGCAGAGTGCACACAGCTGGGAGAGCATCAGCTTGTCACATGCAGTCGTCTAATTTGCTAGAGTGTGGTGTAGTAAATTATAGATGTACCCAAACACCTACAGAGCATTTCATTCATAAGCTGCCAGGCTGCAGTATGTGTTTTGAACTGCTGGTTTGGGGGTTGCTTTTGTTTCCTAGGATAGCTTCATTGTCTGATACCAGGCATTAGTTAAAAACAAATAGATCACAGGAGAGCCCTGCGCCCGTTAGCGACTCTCCTAATAAAAATTTGATATTCTGCATCGTATTAAAAGACCTTCTCAGTAACAAGCTGCTTGTTCTTTATGGCACAGTCATTACCTGTTTTTAGGTCATTTCAGGAAGGTTGTTATTTGCCAGTTGATGTGCTGTGAGGTCTGGAAGCATATGCCACAGTGTTGTGTTGGCCAACAGAGGTATCTGAGAGTGTAGATTGTTAGGAAAATGTGCAAGAGTTTGCATAAATGGAGATGGTTGTGGTTACGTTTTTGATGTGTACCCACTTAATAAGCACCTAAACTTGGTGTATTCCTGTGAAACAGAAAGGAGCATCAAATGTGTGATGTGAATAGCAGGCTGGATTTCCTTCTCGCTGCATTTATGCTCCCAGAGCTGCCCTGCTTCACCAGGGTTACTTCTGAATTAGACCGGAGTAAATGAGAGGTGGACTTCCACTTCTCAGCATTTTAGGTTTCAATATATATTTGGGAACAGCAGTATCATTTCTGTGTTGTAGCCTTGGATTTGTACTGTGTGCAGTTCTGGAGCCCTCAGCACAGGAAGGACATGGAACTGTTGGAGCTGGTCCAGAGGAGGCCACCAAGATGCTCAGAGGGCTGCAGCAGCTCTGCTCTGAGGACAGGCTGAGAGAGTTGGGGCTGTGCAGCCTGGAGAAGAGAAGGCTTCCAGGAGACCTTAGAGTAGCCTTGCAGTATCTGAAGGGGGCTACAGGAAGGCTGGGGAGGGACTATTGACAAGGTCTTGTAATGCCAGGACAAGGGGCAATGGGTTTGAAGTGGCAGAGGGGAGATTGAAACTGGATGTTAGGAGGAAGTTGTTTGCAGTGAGGGTGGTGAGACACTGGCACAGGTTGCCCAGGGAGGTTGTGGCTGCTCCCTTCCTGGAGGTGTTCAAGGCCAGGTTAGAGGAGGCCTTGAGTGACCTGTACTAGTGGGAGGTGTCCCTGTCTATGGCAGGGGGTTGGAGCTGGATGATCCTTGAGGTCCCTTCCAACCTTACCATTCTATGATGCTATGATTTGAAGTTTCCCTGTTGGATAGATACAGCCAGTAAGACTACTTGGTCCAAGTCAAATGCTTTCTTTTTCCTGATCAGATGCTGACTGCTACAACTTCTCCAGCTCAATTAAAGGGAATAGCTGTCATTCCTCCCTCATTAATGGGAGTTGGACTGGACCATTAAAGGCCAATTTCAGCAGAAATATGAGGAAATACTAAGGGTTGATCCACAGCACTTCTGAGTCAGTAAATCAGCAGTTGCTATCAATGCAACAGCAGCTCCAGTAAAGGTTTGAGTGTCTCTGAGAGCATTTCTCTTGAGTATTGCCTCTGGAGTTCTCTGAAATCAGTTAGGTTGAGATAAATCCAGTTGAGCTGTTCATGTCCATTGGAGCTGCTCAACATTTATGTCCTCCTCAGGCTCTGTGGCCTGCTGTACTTGGGCAGGAGACATCAGGAGCTTTGCCCTTTGGACTATAAATAGCCTGCTGAGTGCTTGTATTTTACAGGAGGTGTTCAAGCAACCACTGAAATGCTATTTCCGAGCTGCTTTAAATCACTTCCTGATAGTTTCTGTTATGGATAGCCAGGTTTTGCTTTTTGTAGGCTAAGTGCAGGAAGTTTCCTTTTAAGATAATTGTGGCTCTCTTGCCTCCCCTCTTGGCAGGGTTTTTTTAACCTTTACAAGCCATTTCCAAATCTCTCAGTGGTATGCTGTGGGAAGAAGAAAGACTGGTGGCTGTGGCTGTGTGTATGGATGCCTCAACAAGTAGCACAAGAAATCTGGGGTTCTGGCTTGCACACCTTCTATCTTGATGTTCTGACAAACCTCTTTTAAAAACCTCTTCTGGCAAGTGGGTTTTAGGAGCACATGTGGAGAGGAATGTGTAAAGTGCTTTTGATGGTAAGGGCTGGGAAGAAGCATGACAACTGCTTTGTGCAAGATGATCTCTGTCCTGAGAACAAATGGTGCATTGAGATGACAAATGGAGCAGCAGGGGTGCAGCTGGACTGCAAGGGGCGTTGGACAGCAGAGGTAGAGAGCCTTCTGCAGTGACAAGAATGACAAAAATGCATTTGCTCTCAGCAGATGAAAGGATTTTGTATGCTGGTCAATATAAACAATTTCCTGTTTGTTTGAGCTTTCTCATAAATTAATGATTTTGTTCTCACCGATTTAATTAAATCAGGTTCCAGGCTCTTGCAGAGTTTTCTGGTAGTGGATTTGCAACTAGATTTTTTTAAAGGAAAATAAATGACTTCTATTATCTCACTTGCTGGGTGGAGTGTCTGGCATTAATTAGTGCTTTTATCAAGGCGTCCTTCCACGGTGGAGTCAGGCTGCTATCCACTTGTGATAGACAGAAGTGGAGGGACCCTGAGATTATGGGACTTGTCTAGAGCTAATCAGTGTCAGTGAGCAAAGCACAACTGCAAAGACTTGAGGTTTTGATATGCTACCAGCTTGGACTGGGGGTGCTGAAGTGATCCTAGAATCATAGAATCAGTCAGGGTTGGAAGGGACCACAAGGATCATCCAGTCCCAACCTCCCTGCCATGGGCAGGGACACCTCACACTAGATCAGGCTGCCTGGAGCCTCATCCAGCCTGGCCTTAAACACCTCCAGGGATGAGGCTTCCACCACCTCCCTGGGCAACCCCTGCCAGGCTTTCACTACTCTCATGCTGAAGAACTTCCTCCTCACATCCAGCCTAAATCGCCTCACCTCCAGCTTTGCTCCATTCCCCCTAGTCCTGTCACCCCCTGATAGCCTAAAAAGTCCCTCCCCAGCTTTTTTGTAGCCCCCTTCAGATACTGGAAGGCCACAGTAAGGTCAGGCCTCTCTGTTGGCACTGCACCGCTGCTCTCTGGGGTTTCCACCTGCTGGGGTGATGTGTGGATGCTGCATGACTCTGATTAGCTTTGGTGTCTCTCACTTGAGTTTGGACATGCTGGCTTTCCTCAGCAGGTCAAGAAGGAATTCATGCTGCATTCAACTTAATTGTTTGTCAGCAGCTGAAATCACCACAAAACTCTGCCACCCCAATTTGTAAAGCAGCAATTAGGAAGTCTTAATTAGATGGAAGCATCTGAAATCTTACTACTTTCTGGGCCTGGCAATGCTGTAGCAGACCAATGCATGCAGGGAGCTTTGCTTAGCATTAGCCCTCCACTAATGAGCAGAATCACTCATTTCCTCATTAAGAAGTATTTAACCTTAAGATATGAAAGTAGGTCAAGGAGTTGACTTTTAAATCATGGAAACTTCTGTTTCAGGACTCATTTAGTCACTATCACGCTTTTATTTATACCTATCTTCTTATTTTGACTGATTACTGTGTCAAGCAAGGCCAGTTAACAGGATGGATGAGAGTAAAAGCTTGGGAAGAAGGGAATGGGTTGCTTTTCCTGCAACAGGACCAGAGGAATTTGTGCAGTTAGATTTGCAAACCACCACTGATTTTTTTTTTTTTAATTATTTTTTTTTTTCATCAAAACAAAGATGCTGTCACCAGTCCACCACAAGTGTCGTTCACCTTTCACAAACAGTAATAAAGAGCTGTGTAAATGTTCTTCATGTGCCACTGCTGGATCATATTAGTGAAATATGTCAGTGCTTGGCCTGTGCAGCCCCACGCTTTATGGCACCCCTTGAAAAATGTGAGACCTTCCCATGAGTTATTTGGAAGATGGTGACAAGCCACTGTGGCAGAGCTGTGCCTCAAACAGAGCATTTCCAAGCAGGCAGTGGAGAGAGAGGAGTGTGAGTGTGACTGTCACCAGCACTGGGGTAGCAGCCCAGCCCATGTGCTCCTAGAAAGATGGGCAAGAGCCTTTCCAGTCTGCAGGCTCTGTTTTTCCAGCATGACCCGTGGGATTGAGTGCTTACAGGAACCAGGTGGATGGCTTTGAGTGTCTTTTCTTAGTGGCTTCCAGGGATTAGAAAGATTATTGGCAGTCGATGCAGTATTTGGTCTCTACCATACATACATAGCCACTGATCCTCTGCCTGTTTCCAAGACTTGCTGTGGAGCTCAGTGATAGAAATGTAGACACAGAAGAATCTAAGAAAGGTCATCTTTGACCTCTTCAGCAGCTTAGACTCACCTGACAGCGCTGGCCAGAGCATGCATCTGGTGTCTCTCACAGCTGACCACAGCTGTTTGCACTGGTGATCAGAGCAGGGTTTTCCTGAGCCAAAAGAGCAGAGGTGATCAGAGGGAAGCTGGGTTTGGATTTGGGTCATGTCTGCATGACCCACGGAGGCTGAGGAGAAGGTTACCCCAGGCACCCTGTCTCCTGAAGTCATTGTGCTGTACCTTCCCCATGCAATACGTCACTGGCTTTGAAGGATAGTAAAGAGCAAGGAAGCAGCAGCTTCTGTCTGCCTGTTTTTCTTCTTGTATCTGGCCCCTGAGCCTTCACTGTATTATCTCCTTAAATCTGAGTGCCTGGCAGTGTTGCTTTGGCACAGTTGAACGTATTGCTGACCTGGGCAGTGAAAGAACAGCATGCACTTGCAAACCTGCTGTGTGCTCCTTGGGAGGGCTTGGAGTCAATGTCCCAATGTGCAGCTGCCCTCTTCACTTTCTCTTTTTCACATGGCTCTTTTTTGAAGGCTAAGCTATTCGAAGGAGAAGTTTCTATGCACACATTTTTGTTGAAACCTTTTGTCTTTCCAGCATTTTCTATTTGCATTGCTCAAAAAGCAGTTGTGGTTCCTGGTGAGTGCCAGGAGGCTGAAGCCAGGCTCTGCTGGGTGATGCCCAGTGACAGGACAAGGGGCAGTGGGTGGAAACTGAAGCATAGGAAGTTTCAGTTAAACATGAGGAGGATTTTTTTCCCCCGTGAGGGTGACAGAGCCCTGGAACAGGCTGCCCAGGGAGATTGTGAAGTCTCCCTCTCTGGAAATATTCAAAACCCTCCTGGATGTGTTCCTGTGTGATCTAGTATAGGAGATCCTGCTCTGGCAGGGGGGCTGGGCTTGGATGAGCTTTGGAGGTCCCTTACGGCCTCTGACATTGTGTGATTCCTCAGCTCTGGGCTGTGGCTGTGTAAGCACCCTGGCTGAGAGCTGGGAGTGCTGATATTGTCCCAGTGTCTCCATGCACTGAACAGCAGGTGAGGGGACTGAGAAAACCTCTGGGCAGATGATTTGTACTGCAGGCAGCAGCACAAACTGGAGGCTCTTTCGGTTAATGACTATGGAGCTTCTCCTGTCTAGCAGCAAGTTGTATCCCACTCTGCAAATGAGCATCTTTGTGAGAGGCTGAGCTGCAGACAGAGGGACTGCTTGTGAAGCCATTAATTTGTGTCTGGGTGACAAGAGGGCTCTGCTGGTCACCCAACAGTTGGTGTCATGCAATACGATTGTTGCTTTTTTCAGTCGTTCGGCTCTAATTATTTTCCTCTTGTAAGCTCAGAGCCTTGACTCAGTGCTGGATGCTTTTCTCTAGCTGCTTGCACTGCATTTTGTACATGACAGTATCCCTCTCTGGAAAGAATTGATGTAATAAATTTCTGCACACAGCAGTCCCTAAATTCAGNTAGTCCCTCCCCAGCCTTCCTGTAGCCCCCTTCAGATACTGGAAGGCTACTCTAAGGTCTCCTGGAAGCCTTCTCTTCTCCAGGCTGCAGAGCCCCAACTCTTGTAGCCTGTCCTCATAGCAGAACTGCTGCAGCCCTCTGAGCATCTTTTCATAGATGTACAAGTAGCTTCTTGGAAGGCTGAGTGTAAACTGAGGTTCTGGGGAACATCCAGATGCTTGAGGCTCCTCCACTTTGTTTTCCCAGCTGCTTTGGCACAAGCTGCAGGGGGATAAGCCCTTTGTAGACTTCAGTTGCATCAAGAAGCATCTGGATGAATTCCAGTGTGATCTACTCTGGCAGGGGGGATTGGACCAGATGAGCTTTTGAGGTCCCTTCCAGCCCCTGACATTCTATGACGTTCTATGAAAAGTGGTAATTCCATAGCATGGCTCAGCACAGGAGCTACCAAAACAGATGGGGTAAGTGGAGCTTTGAATAACTAACATTGTTTTCTTCCCCAGATAAGAAAAAAGATGGTTAAAGGCAAGCCAGGACTTCCTGCATGTGAAAAGCTAAATGGATGCCTGAGGTGGTCCTGTCTGTGATGGCTGTTGTAAGAGCATNAGCTTCTCCTGTCTAGCAGCAAGTTGTATCCCACTCTGCAAATGAGCATCTTTGTGAGAGGCTGAGCTGCAGACAGAGGGACTGCTTGTGAAGCCATTAATTTGTGTCTGGGTGACAAGAGGGCTCTGCTGGTCACCCAACAGTTGGTGTCATGCAATACGATTGTTGCTTTTTTCAGTCGTTCGGCTCTAATTATTTTCCTCTTGTAAGCTCAGAGCCTTGACTCAGTGCTGGATGCTTTTCTCTAGCTGCTTGCACTGCATTTTGTACATGACAGTATCCCTCTCTGGAAAGAATTGATGTAATAAATTTCTGCACACAGCAGTCCCTAAATTCAGCTGTGTTCGTGGCAGGAGCTCCAGAGGGCACACAGGACTCAGGAGCACTGTGACTGTTGCATGAAGAGTAATTTTAATGCATGGGAGATCAGCTCCTGATTTATTGTTATTGGTGTAGATGAAAATTGCTGTGATGTTTCAAGCAGGGTGTAACAGAATATCTTTAATCTCCTTCCTTGAGGAATATTAACTTCCATTTTTATATTTCTTTTCTGTCTCAAACCGTTGTCAAATGCTCATTTCTGTAGTGTTTTCTGCAACATAGAAGCTCCAGTTCCTGCAGTCAGGAAGAAGTCTCAGTTTTTAGCCACAGCACAGAAATTTATCCCAATGGACNTGGATGAATTCCAGTGTGATCTACTCTGGCAGGGGGGATTGGACCAGATGAGCTTTTGAGGTCCCTTCCAGCCCCTGACATTCTATGACGTTCTATGAAAAGTGGTAATTCCATAGCATGGCTCAGCACAGGAGCTACCAAAACAGATGGGGTAAGTGGAGCTTTGAATAACTAACATTGTTTTCTTCCCCAGATAAGAAAAAAGATGGTTAAAGGCAAGCCAGGACTTCCTGCATGTGAAAAGCTAAATGGATGCCTGAGGTGGTCCTGTCTGTGATGGCTGTTGTAAGAGCATTAGGCAGTGGTGATGTTACCTGGGGTTAACTGGCAGCCTAAACAGCATTGTTCAAAAGTAGAAGAAGGCCTTGAAGAGAATCTGAAAGGCTTCAAGTATCACTTAAAGTATTAACAGAAGATGCAGGTGTAGGTATGTGCATGCATGTGTGTAAGGGGCAGTGGCACAGCCCTGGAACTGGAAATCATTGGTACAGCAATGCAGTGAGGGTTTAGAATGGATTTAAGTTCAAACCAGCATAGGGAGAAGTCAGGGTATTAAAGCAATAAAAAGATGTACTGCAAGGCATTCACTTCTGCATCAATGTATTGATCACACCCTGAGGGTGCACTGTGGGTGCAGACTGGTCTTCTGGTGGGAAAGGGGAAATTTATTTCAGGGAGCGGAAAAAACAAATCACTGAAAGTGCTGTGAGAAATGAAGGCTTCTTTCTGAAGGCAGAGAGGGTTCTTGTGAGTTTTGCTCTGTTCCAGTATGTGTGATAACAGCTGTGCACAGTCCAAAGGTGAAGAAAGCAGTGTGGTCTAAGGCTCCACAGGTATAAAAGAAGGGAAGTCATGATATAAACATTTATTAATGGCAAGGAATTTTACACTGTTGAAATGCTACTTGTGCTGTGAATAATTTACCATAATGAAAGTCAAGTGTTGGGGCATCCTGGTGAGCTGACTTTGGCTGTTTGCAGTGAGAAAGCTCAGAAGTGTTCCTGAGAAAGCAAGGTTGGTGCTTGTTATTGCAGAGGGTAACTCGAATAGTCTGTGTCAGTAGCACATTTTGCTAAGGGAATGGACACCTGGAGTGTGTGGTCGGGATGGTGTCTACCCTAAATGACTTCCCTGCCCAGGAAGCCACTGTGTGAGTTGCTGGTGAGCATCTCTTCTCCTGGGCTGAGAATCCTGCTGCAGTGAAGCTTGCTGTAGGCAATGTTTTGGGAGGAACTTGGAGGAGATGGTGTTTGGGAATGTTACAGGTTGAGCTGGGAAGAGTCCTTATCAACCACACTGGTTTTCTGGCTGGTCTCTCTTGCCTTTGTTAGTGACACCCTTGCTACTCCTCAGCAGGTTTAGGTTGTCTGGGGGCCCGTGGCAGAAAGCTGCCATGTCTGTGTCCTCCAGTGTGGTGTGGGAGCAGCTGTGCCTCTTGTGATCTCCACCTCTAGCTTGTGCTCAAGCTCTGCACTTGCCCACTTGCTGGTAGTGCCCAAGCCCACCATGGTGCTAAGGATGCTGACTTTGGCCTGTCCATACCCCACAATGCAGCATGGTGCCTAAATGCTCAGCTAACTCAGACCAGTTCATGCTGCAGTTCACTGGTAAATAAAAGTGCACTGTGGGCTCAGGATACTCAGGGAGGCTGAGAGAGATGATCTGAGTGGTGTAGTGCAAGGTATGGAGCCTGCACCTGCCCCAGGAGCCAGCTGCTGACAAGAGGCAGCTCAGCCCTCTGCCTCCTGTGCTTCTGCATAAACCAGCAGGTCCAGCTGGTGAGTGCTGAATCTTGGTTGGAATTCCTTCTGGAGCTGTTAGTTTGGTTAAGAGTTAGGTGGCCATCACTTGCACGTACACTGCCTGGGTCCCTGGAGAAGACATTCTTGTGTCAGCCCTCCAGTGGGCAATCTCTCCTTCCAGAATAATGAGCCTTTGTCCAGTTTAACACAATGTACTTAGGAAGGGGAAGCTTGTAGTGTGTTGTGCAGGAAATGCACTCATTTGCCCACTCTCATTAATTAACTGGCACTTATTTAAGGGAAGGTTCTTCTCCCTTGTGATTTCTGAACCGTCATCTATCACGACAAGCAGCTCTCGAGGTTTTTAGAATGGAGCTCTGATTTTACAGGCAACTCCTGCTTATTAAAAGTAATTTTTCTGCAGCCTCTCGTGATGCAAGAGAGACCTCAGCTTGCAGAATTGCACTTCAGGCTGCTCAGAATCGTGTGGCAGCTCTGTGCTTGCTGCCAGGAAGCTGCTACTGTGCTCAGGACAGTGAGTCTCTGCCTTTTGACGTCATATTCTACGTGATGAACAACTAAAGCAGCTTTTTCCTTCTGCGAGTAGCCTCCACCACTCCTGGGCAGCACCAGATTAATCTTCTGACTGCCAGTCTCCAGAGCTTTTGCCCTAACCAGAGGCAGCTGACAATGCCTGCGTTGTGCCAGACCGTAGCAGACAAACTCCTCCTGGGCTTTAGCGATATAACCAGGCAAACGTTTCTCCTTGGCCACCTCATCTTTGTTCCTTGCCTTGCTTCACTCTGTCATTTCCAGGTCACTTCCCTTGCCTTTGTCAGCATGTTCAGCATTGCTCTGTGTAGGCACTGCCCTCAGGAACACTGCCATGCATACTAAATTCGTGTCTGGGACCACAGTATGAAGTGATCCGTCCACTCGTGAGCAAGGTACAGCCGCAGGGAAAAGCAGATGAGTTGCAGGCCTTCTGGAGGTCAGCTTTAGGAGTGCCTCCTGGAGTCAGGGTGCTTGAGAGATCCTCATGCAGGTGGGCACACTGCTTCTGCCATCCCTGACAGCTCCGTCTTGTCTTCAGTGGTGCCTGAGCAGATCTAATTTAGTAATGCAATTATTCACATAGAGAGTAATCAGTGAGCCACAGAGCAATCTACTGGTGGTTCCAATCAGGGGAATTACTCAGAAGGATCAAAATGAGCTCTCTTTTTCTTCTGAAAATAATGCTGTCATTCACACAAATGAGTTCAAGCAAAGCCTGTTCTTTATGCAGGATATGCTGTGACTCTGAGTACCTGTTCACATAAGTCTTCACCTTGCTGTAGTGCACATCCTCCCTCTGTGTTTGGGAGGATGTGGGTCCCAAAGGTGTTTGCCTGTGATAAAAGAAAAATTAAGGAGTGCTGGTAAAGAGCCTTACAGACCTGATGCACATTTTTGAGGATGTCTGCACCATTCAAGGCCACTGGGGAGGGTTGGAGGCGGGGCAAAGAGTGGGAAAATACCTCTGTTAATGAACTACAAGAAATAATTGTAATAGCCCTACCTGTTATTGTGAATATGCCTGCTCTTGGAACATAAATTGTGGCTTGTGCCAGCTTGGGGCGTGCAGGATTGATGGAGTGATCCTGCCTGCACCCAGCACTGTGATAATACATACCTACTGCAGAACTCTGCAGCAGTTTTGGGGTTCACTTCACGAGCCACCTGCAGAACAGCCAGGGTAATAACCTCACCAGAGAGAACATGAATAATGGGCTGCAGAAAATACTGCAGCTGGCTTCCTCTCTGCTGGCAGTATCAGTGCCAGAGCAGATTGTTTCAGTGTGGCTTTGCTGATTGTCCCTCTGTGACAGCTCAGACACAGCTCAGACTGGGATAGCCACCCAAGGAAGGTGGTGGAAGTTTGTGTAGCTGTCTGGCAGTGAGCTACTGTGGCTGGTACCTACTGGCATGAGCCTGCTGCAAATAGTCCACGTACCTTCAAGCACCTAACCATGAACACAGACTGGGTAGGTCAATCCTCCTGCCCCTCACTTGCTCTTCCTTCCAAGTGAGAAAAATAAACGGAGAATTTTAGGGAGTGGGAAGGGATTTGATAAGGAAAATGGCATTCTTCTGTGCTTGGCAGGGCTTGCAGGCTTACAGCTGTAGAGAGGGGAGGCCAAATGCGTGCCCTCCATGTGAGTATTCCTCGGCACAGCTGTGGGAAGGCATCACGCAGGCTGCCAGCCACATGCTGGGCTTTTATTATGCACACATCTCAGCCGGCACCACTTGTGTAGTACACTGCAAACCTGCCTTTGTCTGCTGGCTGGTCCCAAAACCTTGCACCTTTGTCTCCTCCCCGATGTGTACTGGATGCCACTTTCTCACCAAGAGCATGGCTCGAAGTTCTTAGCCTGCCCATGGACCGATGCCAGAAGGAGCAGCCTCTTCCCTCTTCGGGAGTTGTACATCTCCTTCCTCTCCCTTGCCTCCAGGTTTGTGTGGTTGTGCAGTTGATGGGAGTGGACTCCCTGGGCTCATCCTGTGGGCAGTGTTTGATTAGGGGCAGAGCAGCCCTCAGAGGGTTTTTTTACTTCTTGGTGTGTTAATTTTCTGCTAGGTCAGCAGGTTGAACAAACTCCTCCCACTTGACTGCCAGTTGCTGTGTCTGCCAGGAAAGCAACAGGCAGTGGTGGGAGAGCTTCATCTCTCCTTCATGCTGCGCATGGTCACACCAGGTTATGTTTAACATCCAACTGCTGTCCTACCTACTCACTGCTTACCTTGGATGTGCCTGCAAACAGGGACTGCTGAGCTTTTATATGGTTAGCATTGAGGTCTGAGTTTCATAATACAGCCACAAACAGCAGCTTGGCTTTAAAAAGCTAAGAAGTTGTGTGCATGAAGTCGTTTGTGTATGGTCAGACTCTGAGCAAGAATCAGCTTATGGGATCCAAATACTTCCACACTTTCAGAGGTTTCAGTTCCTGAGTCAGAGATTAGCTCCAAGTGTTTATGATCAACCTTCCCAAAAAGCCTCATCCCAAAGGATGGTGTAGCAACCTTCTGTCCATCTTTGGGCACTGGGCTTGCTCAAGTTCTTGAATTTAATTCTTCTCCCATGTCATCCAGTGCCGTCCTGCTATGCTAAGGGAAGCTGAAGCTCAGAGTATCTTGAGTTGCCAAAGCCCTCTGTATCTTGTGTACTTGAAACCTAGCTGAGGAGGAGGGTTTGCTCTACTCCATGTTACTGTTATTTTAAGGTATTAGTTTTGGGGTTTGGAGGATTTTCTTGCTTTATTTTTAATCCTCACAGAAGCTGTTTCTGTGATACAGGAAACCTACTCCAGGAGTCCTGCTGCTCAGAAAAAACAAAGGAATGTTTGAAAAGACCTATTTACAAGGGCTTGCAATGACAGGACTAGGGGCAGTGGGTTTAAACTGGCAGAAGGAAGATTTAGACTGGATGTTAGGAGGAAATTCTTTCCAGTGAGGGTGGCGAGGCACTGGAACAGGTTGCCCAGGGAGGTTGTGGCTGCTCCCTCCCTGGAGGTGTTCAAGGCCAGGTTGGATGAGGCCTTGAGTGACCTGTGCTAGTGGGAGATGTCCCTGCCTATGGCAGGGGGTTGGAACTAGATGATCCTTGAGGTCCCTTCCAACCTTATCATTTTATGATTCTATGAAAAAAAATGTTTAGCTGGGTCCAGTTTGTGATGTTAGTTCAGAATCCCCCATCTGGGAGCCCAAATGATGGGCTTTAATTAGATGAAATTATGGTTTTAAATAAAAATTATGGATTTAAATAAAAGTATGGATTTAAATAATTCTGGGTTTAAACTGGAAGATGGGGCATTGAAACTGGATGTCAGGAGGAAGTTGTTTGCAGTGAGGGTGGTGAGACACTGGCACAGGTTGCCCAGGGAGGTTGTGGCTGCTCCCTCCCTGGAGGTGTTCAAGGCCAGGTTGGAGGAGGCCTTGAGTGACCTGTGCTAGTGGGAGATGTCCCTGCCTATGGCAAGGGGTTGGAACTGGATGAGCGTTGAGGTCCCGTCCAACCTTACCATTCTATGCATGAGGAAGCCAAGGTGCACAAGTGAGTGATGCCTCCAGGACACCAGTCTGTCACACAGCAGATCTCTGCCTTTTGCCTTGCTTTTTTTTAAGCACAAGTGTGCTAACACCGTGGGGTTTGTTGGCACAGGGGTGGCTTTCTATGGCAGCTTCTCTGCAGGTTTTAGGCACCTACTCAGCAAAACACAGACCCATGTGAGCAACTCCTCCTCTGCTGGATGGGACACGCTTGTGTTTACATAATCCTGAGCACAGCAGTAGCCTTGCTGGCTGCTGCATTTCGGAGCACAGGTTTAAATGATTTACCAACTTGGGGCCTGCATGCAGATGTGTGAATATTAAAAATGAGCAGTTAGGCATTCAGTCCAGATATTGGAGCTGAAATACTTCTTTTTTTTCAAAGCAGTCTTGGGGATTTTAACAAACATTTTCCATTAAGATTAATGGAAGATGCATGTGGCAGCTCCTGTAGCCTGCTTTGGAAAGCATTGATCAGGTGTGGGTATGAAGCCCTAAGTGCTGATCTCTTTGCACTGCTGTGTGTGGGGCATTTAACATCTTCTGGCCACTGATTTGCATCAGGACTCTAACTGTCCTTATGATGCTGTGTTGGCAGCCCCTGCAATTTTAGGTTTAGTTTCATGGTAGTTGGTTTTGTCTTAAAATCTTAGTCCTGATTCACAATGGCACAGTTTCAGTTTCTATTCCTATTTCTCCTCCATGTCAGTTGTGGGGGGAGTTGGACGTTTGGATGTGGTGCTTAGGGGTATGGTTTAAGGTGAATCTTACAGGGTTACAGGTTGGGCTTGATGATCCTGAGAGACTTTTCCAACCTGGATGTTTCTGTGATTCTGTGGTTTACAGCCTTTACATTTGTGAAGGAAACATTTCAAACGCTTGACAGCACTAAGCATGAGCACTCAGGATCCCAGAGGGAGCATAAAGTTGATAGGCTTGTGTGTGTGTTTTTTCACCTCAGAGTTTTACCCTTGATCAGTGGGATGCCTGTTTTGCTGCTGTGGCAGACTGGATGCCAGCCTCAGCCAGACACATCTGATGGGAGACTGGAGCAGTCCTGCTATGGTTTAGCAAGCACCATGCTTGANTTTAGGCTCTCAGGTAGTGACAGGGCTGGGGGGAATGGAGCAAAGCTGGAGGTGGGGAGAGTCAGACTGAACACGAGGAGGAAGTTCTTCATCATGAGAGTGGTGAGAGCCTGGAATGGGTTGCCCAGGGAGGTGGTTGAGGCCCCATCCCTGGAGGTGTTTAAGGCCAGGCTGGATGAGGCTCTGGGCAGCCTGATCTAGGGTAGGGTGTCCCTGCCCATGGCAGGAGAGTTGGAACTGGCTGATCCTTGCAGTCCTTTCCAACCCTGACTGATTCTATGAGGTCTCCTGCTACCTGTCTGGAAAGTATTTGCAACAGTTCCCAGCCCCTCACTCTTCTTGGAGCTCTACTTTCTCTTCAGTGGTGCTTCAGGGATCCCAGAGAGCAGAAGCAAGTGTAATTTCCATGTGCTCTCTGTAGAACTGCTCTGGTTTTTTTGGTGGTAAAACCATGTTTTCCTTCAACTCTGCCTTTTGTTCATAGGCATTGGTGCTGGAGGCAGAGTATTTCATTAAAGATTTATGTAAAGCAGGGGCTGGTCTCTCAGGCAGGAGGATAAAGCTTGCTCCAGAATGCTAATGCAGAGCTGGAGCAGCTGGAGATGTGTGTAATGCAGCTTGGCAGGACCCAGCGTTTCATCCAGGAGAGGGAAACTTGCACCCACTTTGCCACCCTGTAACTTGGAGGCTGTGAGGTTCGTTCATGTTTTGGTTTAGGTGAGAACAGAAACGCCCTATGGGCCTTGCTGGGCACCCTGAGTGTGCACAGGCTGGGAGCTGCAAAGGAGGTTTGGCTCTTGGAGCTGGGGTGGCAGTCAGCAGCCAAGCCTGGAGCCTGCCAGTGCCCTGAGCTGAAGTCGTTGGGAGAGAACCACAAGTTTGTGATTTTTGTTTTTTGTCTCTCTGTCCTGTCCTTTTTCCAGCTGGCATGAGCAGAATGTGGAGGTGGAGCTCAGCTTCTGTTTCCTTCACTGAGATCTCCCTGATAACTTATGCAGTGGCCCAAGTGTTTGGAGAATGTGCTTTTTCTCTGCCCCTGTTTGTCCAGTGCTATCCTGGTAGGATGCTTGGGAACCCAGAGAGTGTCAAATGTGCAGACACTTGTGAAGATCCACAAGTGCATCTGAAAGCACTGGAGTAGGTACCTTCAGTGTGTACCTGGCAGTTGCTGCAGTGCTGCTGGAAACCTGCCTTGTGGAAGAGCACTTTTGTTCATACAGAGCTGTGAGCAGAGACTGAACTGCACAACTGTACACAGTACTACAGANCCCTCCCTGGAGGTGTTCAAGGCCAGGTTGGAGGAGGCCTTGAGTGACCTGTACTAGTGGGAGGTGTCCCTGCCTATGGCAGGGGGTTGGAACTGGCTGATCCTTGAGGTCCCTTCCAACCTTACCATTCTGTGATTCTATGACTGTCCCAGCCCCTTCCACAGCAGATTTTTCAGAGCCCAAGTAACCTCTGTTAGCGCCAAGGAGAAACCCAGCAGCACATGAAGCTTCCCCTGGGCTTCACAGCTGCACACAACCCCCCACATGCACCCTCTCAAAGCAGTGATGTTTGCTCTTCCTGGCAGGTGCAGCTCCTGTTGCCCATGCTGTGGGCAAAGCTCCTTCCTGTAAGGATGCAGCCAAGGCTCTTGGGGACTTGCTGTCCCTCAGACATGTCTCATTGAGCTGTTTATTGGCATGTAAAGGCACAGCAGGAAGTGGGGTTTGTGTTCATGGAAATGTAATTACGTATGTTGTGTAAACTCACTAGTAAAAGTAATTCTGGAACTCACAACAGGACAGGATTTGAATGCTTATTAACCAAAACAATGGTGGTTGCTGTGTACCTTGGAATAAACAGCTCTCTAGCCTGCAGCAGAGGCTGTGAGTGTTGTCCTATAGCTCTAGCAGCTGGAAATGACTGTCCTGCAGATCCAGCGTAGGAGGCTTTGGCAAACCTGGTCTGGAGCTGTCTCTGCTTTATGGAGATCCAGGAAGTTACAGGATAAAAGGCTGGAACCAGCTTGCCTACACAGGCAGTGCACTTCCAGTTAATCTGAAGGTAGGATCTCTGTGTTCCCTTCAAGCCATTCATGGAGAGAATGTGGAAATCTCTTGGACTGTCTCCCTCTGCCCAGCAGCTCCAGCTGAGATCAGAGGCCAAAGTGCTGCACCGAATTTGTGCTTGGGGCATGCTGCCGTAGGACTCCAGGCATGCAGAGGGTGGTGGGTGGCAAACAGCTTTGTCAGGGAAAGAACAGGATAGGGTTTGATTTGTAAGCTGAACTATCAGCCAGAGCAGTGTAGCAGCATGAGTGCAGAACAGCTTCCTGAGCTGGAGGAGCCACAGACAGGTGTGCACTGCAAACGCTGGTCCTGGTGTGAGCTCCCAGCTTGGCATCAGCTGTACAAAGCAACTGCACTGCTTACAGCTGAGGCATCAGATCCCAGGATTGAATTTGTTTGACTAATTTCGTTGTGTACCTGAACTAATAGAGCAGACTGTGACTGTCTCATTTGCAGTTTAAGGCAAGGCTCTCCACAAACTGGAGCATCCTAGTCCTCTTAGCATCAGTCATCTGCTGGAGGATGCCAGCCATGCATGTGTTTTTTAACAAGCACACACCTGGAGAAACACTTTCAGATTATTTTTTTGTTGTTGTTGTTTTCCCCAGTTTGCCAGAGGCAGGTAATGCCAAGCTGATGGCTTTATAACAAAGTTCTGAGAAACTTCCAGTTTTTCTGGTGCAAGTCAACTTAGTTGCCATAGGAGTTAGAGCTATTAAAAAAAAAAAAGATTAGCCAATGTTATTATCCTAAGCAAGAAATAATACTCAAGTTCTCCTAAACTATGAATTGAAAAAAAAAACCAAATGTATTTCTTCACTATGTGGTCTCCATTTGTGGCAGTGCAAGTGACACAGAGCAGCTAAATGTCACTCAGCTTATCTGCTGTGTCTTCAGCAGGGAGTACAGGCAACCATCAGCTTCCAGTTCCTTTCACCAGCTCTGCAAACAAGCACTGGAAGTGGCATTGCTGCTGCTACAGACCATGTCTGATCTAGAAATAACAAGTTGGCAGTGATGAGTTGTTGTTTCCCAGCAGCTTTGGAGGACAGGGTATACTTGAAATAAATCTATCAGGGAAAGTTTCAAATTGACCAAGGCCTGCAACCAAGACTTTATTGAGCTTATTTATGATGCTGCACCTAGGAAATGAAATGGAGAAATGTCAAATGCTTTCAACACCAGCCAGCACTATTTAATGCCCCCTTCTCCATTTCTTGGAAGCTCTGTCCTGGCTTCATGCCAGAGGCATATTATTGTAATAAAACATATTCATGTTCTAGGTGGTAGATGGAATTTACCCAATAATTAAAACTACAAATAAACCCATTCCTCATCATCTCCGTTCCCGGTGTATCTCGTATTCTCAGCACTGTATGTCAAAATGTGCACCTTGAGCTTTTAACTGTTTGTGGCTTAATGACCAGACTCATCTGTGAGAGTCTTGGGAACCTAAGCTGAAGCAAAACCACACAGGAGCTAGACCTGAGCACTTCCCTCGAGTGACATTCCTGGTGTCGTCTTCTGGTCATCTTCTGGTCTCTTGCCAGCCTCTTCTTGGTGATGCCTAGTGACAGGACAAGGGGCAGTGGGTGGAAGTTGAGACATAGGAGGTTCCATGTGAGCCTGAGGAAGAATTATTTCACTGTGAGGCTGACAGAGCACTGGCACAGGCTGCCCAGGGGGGCTGTGGAGTCTCCCTCTCTGGAGATACTCAAGAACCGCCTGGATGCGTTTCAGTGTGATCTGCTCTGGCAGGGGGGCTGGACCAGATGAGCGTTGGAGGTCCCTTCCAGACACTGACATTCTATGATGCTGTGATTCTCCTGTGTTTGGAGTTCAGCCTGCTCTGAGGGCTGTCTTCTCTCCAGACTGCTGGCTGTTACCCGTTACACAAAGACAGAGCAGCCTCGAGTTCCTCAGCTGAGTAACCTTCTGTCTGCCCTCCCACACAGACACCTGAAGATGACTTAATGGTGAAAAGGAAACAAAGAGTTCATAAAATTTTAAAGGCCCAAATGCATCTCTCTACCATCTGAAAAGCTTCCAGAGGTGTGGTTTGGATTTTGTTGTTTTTTTTTTTCGGGTGGATAGACACATTCTTAGGGGTCAGGTTTGCTTGGTACATTAAAATAATGGCATCCAGGTGGGTAGAGTTGCTTATCATAGTGCAAAGAATGTTCTTGATGCCTCTGTTACAGAATAATGGCATCCAGGTGGGTAGAGTTGCTTATCATAGTGCAAAGAATGTTCTTGATGCCTCTGTTACAGAATAATGGAATCCAGGTGGGTAGAGTTGCTTATCATAGTGCAAAGAATGTTCTTGATGCCTCTGTTACAGAATAATGGCATCCAGGTGGGTAGTGTTGCTTGTCATAGTGCAAAGAATGTTCTTGATGCCTCTGTTACAGAATAATGGCATCCAGGTGGGTAGTGTTGCTTGTCATAGTGCAAAGAATGTTCTTGATGCCTCTGCTCCAGCGGCTGGCATGGTGAGCCTGGGTCACCAGGACACACACAAGTCACTCTTAGTTGGATTCTGTCCCGAGGGCCAGCAGCCCTTCTGCAAACCTGGGGACAAGCAAGAGTAATGTGAGGTCTGCAGTCTGTTTTGCAAATTGTGTCTCTTTGTGCAGTCTCAGTGAGTAAAGCCTTAGTAAGCAGTCCTCTAATCCCATCCAAGTGGCACAATTGAACGCAGCAGTTTCTTTTCAGAGCAGTGCTCGGAAATATTAGGATAAACTTACAGAAAATAGAAAAATTAAAGACAACTTTGAACTAAATCCTGCAATGCAGCTAGAGGGATCTTGGATTAAAAACCTCTTGCGTGCTGCTTTCTGAACAACTTCATCCCTGCTAGATTGTGTGCCCTGAGCATACATAACAAGGCAATTAAGAGAATGCACAGTCAATGGCATAATATTGTATTATCTTTTTGTTTCACATGAGTCCTGTATCTCCTCTTCCGTTGCCAGTTTGCTGTAAATTGCACCTTGTCATTAATAGGATTACTGATAACTCTGCCAAACAGAGCTTCTGCAGAATTTACTGTTTGCTGAAATGCCTCTGTCATTAAAATGTGTTACTAAGATGCTTCAAATGTAAATCCTGTGTGGCGCAAGTGCTCGGAGTTGCAGCAGGCAGAGCTCTACAGATAGCTAAGGCTGGAAAGTCAGGGCCACATGCCTGCCTTGGGTTGCAGTGGCTTGCTCTGTTGCAATTCTTTTCAAGTCTCTAGACTCTTAAAAGTGAATTTGCCCCTTCCCCACTGGGGCAAGTTCAGGGGTGAATTCCACCCTGGACAGATACCTTTCTGCCATAAGCAAATGCTCTCTGGATAACTCATACTTAACGTTTTCACCCTCCCAGGTCTGCTGGTTTGGAGGCAGCAGCTGTGGTGCAGGTGGCTCTCAGGGGCCCTGCACCTTGGGAGGTGGCTCTGTGGGTGGTTTGCACTGGCCTTGGCCTCAGGAACGTGGTGATAGGCAGGTTCAAAGTCTGATGGCTTCTGGGAAGCCAGCTGAAGGACGTGGGTTCTCATCCAGCAACAAAAAAGCTGTTCATTGCCTGCCAGAAGAGCTGTCAGCAGTGCTGCTAGCCTGTCACGTTGTCCCTCAGCCTGGACCCAGGACAAACGACTGCAGGGCACAGGCTCATTTGGGGCTAGAAGACACCATTGTGGCTGCCACTTTCTCCAAGCCACTTTGCAGCATGACATCACTGAAGTTCAGGTTCCTTTGCAGCCAGCTGCTTCCTGGCCCTTCACTCTCCCGTCGTGTGCCATGCATCATGGCCGTGCCTGCAGTGTGGAGTGCAGGGCAGGTGGTGCTGTGTCTTCTCTGCCCTTTCACAGCTTCTCAAATCCTCCTTGCCTGTTGTGATCCTGCAGGTGCTAAGCAGCATTCTTGAGTGGGGCTTGATAGTGAAGGTGCTGTTGCTCATCAGTCCAATTATAAGAGCTTTGTCACAGGATTGTTCTGGATTTCTTTCTTCCTCTGGGCAGTGCTTTATTGTTGGCAAGCCTGAAAGATGTGGAAGGGTCCAGAGGAATTTAAATCCATGGTTCTCCCATCTCTGGTGAGATGCAGAGTTCATCTGTCACTGCTTTTTCAGTCCTGCTTCCAGCTTGGATTTACACCATTGTCTGCAGTGTCAGACTCATTCAGTGGTCTGTAGTGGTGGGATGAGGAGCAGTGGTTTGAAATTAGAGAAGAGTAGATTTTGGTCAAATGTGAGGAGGAAGATCTTTACCATGAGGGCAGTGGAACACTGGAACAGGTTGCCCAGTTGAGGCCCCATCCTTGGAGATATTCAAGGTCAGGCTCAACAGCGTTCTGAACGACCTGATGGAGGATGTCCCTGCTCACTGTGGGGGTTTGAACTAGATGACCTTTAGAGATCCCTTCCAACCCAAACCATTCTATGATTTTGCTTCTTGTGTGCCCAGTCTTTGTGTAGTGGTCTCCAGTGCTCAGTCCAGTTCAGGCTTAAATAACACAAAGGAGTTTAATGGTCTGTGAGAGAGGATTTGTTTTTATTTGATGGAGCTGTGTGGTATCAGCCTGGAGTCATAACAAGGCACGAGCAGACTTGCCTTGGTACTCACCTGACATTTTGGTGTGGTGACAAAATTCAGGCCAAGCAAGGACAGTACAGAGCAGTTCCCCAGGATTTTCATGAGCAGTGTGGNAGGAGCAGAGTAAAGGGGCAGAATCAGGGTGATGCTCAGATGTCTTTGATGTCTGGGGCTTGCATGGAGTTAGCTCAGTGACCACTGCTAGCTCTTGTAAAGCAGTGATTTGGGGCAGCCTGCCCCCTCATTTAGAAGATGATTGCTCTCTCAAAGCAGGCTGTAATTTTCAAATGACATGACGTTTTGCCTGAGCTTGGCAGAGCTTCCCCTAAGCCTAGGCTTTTAAAATAGTAGCCCCAAAGAGCTCCTTCCTAGTGCAGTTAAAACCAAAACCAAACGGAAGAAGGAAGAGCGATTGGAAGGGAACTGTTTGGGAGTTGGTTGGTTTGTTTTTTAAGAGGATGCTGTCTGACAGTTTGGGGTTGGAAGATGTATTCCCAGGCTGAGTCACAGGCAGGGTTCACAGGGAAAAGCCTGGCTGGTGTTCGAGGTCAGTATCTGCTGAATGCTTTAAAGAGGTTGCACAGCAGTGGTGTCTGGCAGAGGAGGGCTGCAGACATACCCTGAGATAATTGGGTTCCAAAGGTAGACGCTGCCTCTTTGCTGCTTCAATTTCTGCCCCTCCACAGTGCTCACTGTGCTGGTGGAATTACAACACAAGCTGAGCTGGGCTTACCGTGGTGCTGGGTGACAAGGACAAATCTTTTTTGCTTTCAGAGAGACTGAAGGTTTCTCTGTTGTGTCACTGCTGTCTGGGGAGCACAAAACTTCATGTCACCTGTGACAAACGCAGCCCTAGAAATAAGCCTGCTATGGGTTAAGAGCCTCTGTCTCAAGGTTATGTGGCTGTTATGCTACTTAAATGCCATTTTAACTTCCAGACTCTCTCCCCAGCCTTATTTTTCAGTGCTGCTTCAGCTGGTGAGTGCATGGTTTTGTCACTGCTGCTCATGGAGTGCATAACTCAGCCTGAGCAGACACCCATCTGCAATCATACTGTACGAGTGCATGAAGCCTCATTAGTTAAGAGTTGGACTGGTTACAGACGAGGCCGATGCGCACACTCCATTACCGCTTCTGTCTCTTCTCTGCGTGCGTTTAATTTTCTGAACAAAGGGTGGGAAATTAAGAGACACCTCTTTGATACACACACCTCTGCTTTGAGCCAGCCCAGATGTGGGAGGGCAGTTGTGTTTTAATCAGCTCTGTGAGTCACCACGAAAAATAAGCAGCTCGGGTTTGATTGCCCAGCTCATGTCGTTGCCGCTGATGTGCGAGACACGAAGTAGAGAGCACACAAAGTGGTATTTAGCTGCAAGACTGAGCTCAAGATGCTGACAATTTGAAAAAGCTCAGTTTTGACTTTGCATGCCAAACGAATTTACTGTAGGAAAAACATGTTTGCCACACAATGATGTCATTTTCATAGAGTCACTTTGCAGATAGAGCGAGCGGAAGGCTTGGTCTGAATACAAAGACCTCTTCAGGATTCTTCTAAGCCTCCTGGTTGGGAGGAAGCCAGTCCTGATGTGATAGCAAAATGCATGCAGATAGCAAAACTACTCATCTGATAAAATTCCTGCCTGGACTCACTTGCAAAGCAGAAGTGTCATTGGGCTGTCTAGAGAAGGTGAAAATCATCGAGGGTTTGTGGAGACCTCATTGCTGTCTACAGCTACCTGAAGGGACATTGTGGAGAGGCTGCTGCTGGGCTCTGCTCACAGGGAACTGGAGACAGAACAAGGGGGAATGGCCTCAAGCTGAGGCTGGGGAGGTTTAGATTGGACATTAGGAAAAAGTTGAGTGGTCAGGGACTGGAAATAGCTGCCCAAGGAGGTGGTGGAGTCACTCAGCCTGGATGTGTTTAAGGGTGGTTTGGATGTGGTGCTTAGGGCTATGGTTTAAGGTCAATCTTGTAGAGCAGAGTTCTAGGTTGGGCTTGGTGATCCTGAGGGGCTTTGCCAGCCTGGGTGTTGCTGTGATTCTGTCATATGAGAGAGAGAAAAAGGAGCCACAGGATTCTAGAGAGGGTGGATTCATGGTGCTGGACCAAACCCTTTCCTTGTGGGTAAGTTGTTTGGAAGCTGGAAGCTTCTGGAAGCTTTTGTTGAAACGAACATTGAATAATAATGAGCTCAGCTCCAGAATAACCTCTTGACTGCAGCTTCTTGTGGTGTGAATTGTGGCACTGAAGTGGAACCAACAGCAGATACAACATGAAAATGGATGCTTTGAAGTGGAAGATTTGGGAATTCCGGAATTGAGTTCTTACTGAGAAATGACTTGGCTGATAAAATGGACTATAGGCACAGAAGATGTTGGTGAATTGTAGCATATATAGAAGATAAATGGTTGGTTATTTTTTTGTTTTTCTCCCAGGCAATTATGTGGTAACCATCTGAAGTCACTGTGTTAATGGAAGTGATGAACAAGAAAGCAATTGCATATTTATGAGTGACAGGCAGACACAATTACAAATGCCCTGAACAATGAAGAAGAGTATTGATGATTAGTATGCTAGAACAGACATCATGGGCTAAAGAACTTCCTACAGGCTCCTGGATTTGGCCAGCATGAAGGGTTTCACTGAAATGATCACAAAGCAGACTGAGATCACCTTGGCCAATATCCTTCTTTTGACAAAACAGATTCTAATAATAAAATCCTGCCTTGGATTGCTTAGCCCAGTTAAAGGCTTTTAGGAGTCCTTCCTTTTCATGCTGCTTAATAGGCTGCAGCAATATTGCCAAGCAGGGCAGGGCAGGAAGGGGAAGGAGAGTTTTGTGCTGGCCCTGGCAGGAAGGTCAGGGCACAGATCCGGCCAAAGTGTGGTGGCACTGGCAGGGACCAGCTGGAGGGGTTATTGGATGTGCAGAGTGGGAGTGCTGGGTGAAGGAAGGGAGGATCTCCACAGGTGTTCCTGTTTAGGAGTCAATGCTTGAAGAAAATGCTTATTGCAGCATGGGAGGAGTTCAGATATGGGCAAACTCCTCTTATTTCCCAAAAGGACTCTTATGCTTGTACTGACAGGGGCCCTCAGCCCTCCTGAGACATGGGCAGGTCTCCAGGCTAGTGGCCAAGTCTGTACACACATTGCTTTTGGGGTGTGCAGAGTGTGTAAACAGCTGTTCCAGCTGTGCTGTCTGGACACTGCAGCTTCTCTGTAGTTTAATCTGTTAAAACTCTTGGATATCCAGGGCTCTGTCTAAAGCTGAATTCCATCTTGTCCTGTTCCTGTAGCATGATGTGGTTTTGGGCAATCTGAGTTGTTGGCTTTTTTTCTTCACTGACCATTAAAAGCCAGACAATTCCACTGTGTTGTTTCAGCACTTGAGCATTTTATTTTGGTGGCTATTTGGGGCAGGAATCCTTGAACTTCCCCCCCAAAAAACCCCACTTTGCTTCTCTGAGTCCCAGGCGTGTCTGCTGAAGACACTGTAAATGTCATCAGAAGTGATTTCACTGCCCAGGCTGCCCAAAACAGACACATTGATGTTCTGTAGCCTTCACTGGCCAAGCTGAGCATTAAGATTGTGTTTTCACAAGTGAAGAAGCTCTCAGCTTTATAGAGAGCCACATTTTCATAAGCTGCATTTGGCTGTCACACCTTCTCTAGGCTCTGACATGCAAATGAGTCATGTTCATATATGCTCCTGGCCTATAAACTGATATCCCTGGAGAGTTCCTGGTTATCCTTCCATTAACTTCTAATCTCTTCCCTCTCCCTCAAGGAGGTAGCAAGTAGTCATTCCTTCATCGTGGCTTTCCAGCTGGTTACCTCTCCAGTTCCCTCCTTAGAGAGTCAGTAGTTTGGTGTGTTGCTCAGAAAATACCAGCTGGGACATTTCAGTGCCATCTGAAAGTGTAGCAGAGCCTGCTGAAATGGGCATTTGAAAATCTGAAATGCAAGGATCTTGGGAGGAAAATCTGAAAAGCATCCTGGATCTTCAGGAGCATCCCAAAGAACACAACCACCACACAGTGTACGTAAAGCATGGGGCCACAGTGCAGCCAGAGGAAGGGGCAGTGCTGTTTGCATGTGGCCTTTGCAGTCCTCAGCTGTACTGCTGCAAACTTTGTCAAAGCCTTGTCTGAGTCTCTGCCATTCTTACATTGTCTGGTCTGGTTGGTATTGCTTACAAACCAACATTCAAACCCACTTCTTGGCTGCACTGAGTACTGCACTCATCAGAGCAGAGGTAAGAAGTGTGAGCAAGTGACCTGTTGGTCCTTGTTTTAAACAAGAAATGCTTAGGCTCTGGGTTTCAGAGTTGTGACTTCTGAGTGGATGGGGGAAAGTCAAGGTGCAGTACCAGAAGCAGCAGAGGTAGAGTAGAAGACACTGTCCTGAAAGCCTTGGTAAGGTTTGTTGGTTTCCTACTCAGTGCTGGATTTTTCTTGAAGCTCCTGTCCTGAAGTGCCTGAATCACCTCATGGATTGTGTGGTAAACAGAAGACAGTGCTTAAAACTTAGACCTTTTGAGGCTTGGAGCACCCAAGATCCTCTATGGACTTGATCCTAATGCATATTCCCCTCCCTGGATGTGTTCAAGGCCAGGCTGGATGGATCCTTGATGAACCTGTTCTGGTGGAAGGTGTCCCTGCCCGTGGCAGGCAGGTTGGAGCTAGATGATCTTTATGGTCCCTTCCAACCTAAACCATTTTATGATTTCTATTTTCTATGATTATGTTCTCACTTCTAGTGTTTTTCCTTTATGTTCAGGTTGTTTTCAGTTAGATGCTCATAACCCTCTGTCCAGTGTAGCTGTAGCTAGAGACATCCCAGCAAAGCATTCAGCAGTGGAATCTTCATCTCTCCAATCTCTATCCTTCTGCAGGCTCTTGTAGCAGTAAATGTTTGTGTGAGTATGGTCTGAGTCCCGGTCCCAAAGCCTGGGTCTGTGCAGGGTGTTTTGCACTGGGAACCTCTCTGTGCAAGTTTTGGAGATGCTGCTGATGTCTTGCCCACTAATCTCTATTAGTATTTAATTTTTGAATAGTACTAAAATAGCCTTTGAAGCCTCCATCTTTATCATGTGTTGTTTTATCACTTGTTTTATACCCAGTTGCCAATGGGCTGCATGTTTCTTCTAGTTAATGCCTTCAGTTGAGCATAACCCAGCCTATGCTCATTCCCTTCAATGCTCTTTGTTTGCAAGAGGCTGCTGGATCAGCTGCTTCAGAACTGTTCACACTGAAATGATTATTTAGCTGCACAAACGGTCCAAGACAAGTTGCACATCTCAGGTTTTGGCATTAGCACTGATAGAAAAGTTGCAGCTAGGAGGGATTTGATTTTGAAAGGTGGTGTCTGACTTGGTTGCTGTAAATATTTACACAAGTCATCAGCTGTATCTGGGGCACAGGCTGGAGGCAGCCTTACCCATGTGAAGCAGAAGCATACTCTGAATAGGAACACTGATCTCAAGGTGTTGGTTCAGTTTATGGCCACTGAACAGGAATCAGGTGGTTAAGTGTGGCCCCAGCTGCGTGGTGATGCCAGACCTCATTTGAGCAAGTGACTCACCCAATCTGCCATGTGGAGTGGCAAGGCAAGGGTTTTTTCTTCAGCTGCATGTGTAAATCTACAGGCTTGAGAGATTACAGGTGACATTAGACTCTTCCTTTTGCAAATCCTCTGCATTTGCATATCTCTACCTGCATAATTTTACCAGAAATTCCCTTACAGCGTTTAAAGTCCTGTTGTGTGTGTCTCTGTCTGTGCAGGTCTGGAGTCTTAGAAGATGAAGTAAGGGTGAGACACTTAGCCACAGGGTAACAACTCTGTGCATTCCAATTTGGTACCAGGTAGTTTGTTAGATTCTTAAAATAGTACAATTTCATAACTATGGGAGTTGCTGCTTCAAAACCCCTCACTGTTGCTCAAGCAATATGCAAAAGGAATGAATGAATTTTAGGCTGAGCCATATCTATAGACAAAAGTTGGGATTTGCAGTGTGTCCCTGTGTAGCATTTCTTTTTCCAAGCACCACAGAGGGATGTCTGTGTCCCCATCTGGGCTGCCCAGATGCTAGGCAAGCTGCTGCCCTGCAACTTTGGAGTTTGGGGGCAAGAAAGACCACGTTTGTGTTTTGTGGCTTCTCAAAGTGTCAGAATAATGAGTTAAAAGCTCTGTGTGTTTTCTGACGGGCCAGAGATCTCTCTGATCTATAGGATTTGCACCCTTGACACCATCTTTTGAGGAGCCCTTCCAGAAAGTATGGAATGAATGTGGATGATGTGGGAAAAATCTCAGTAGCGTGCTCACACAGCTCGAGTCAGCACAGGCTCCCACTGTTAGCTGAACATGTCCCTTATGGAAATTGGCTTTCTAACCCACATTTCAACTGCTGGAGAGTTATGAGGTCAGCAAGTGCAGTTCAGAATTTAGCTCATTTTCTGTATATCTTGGACCATATTCACCCCTGGGTTTTATACCACAAAAATCAGTGGAATGACGCCAAGGAAAAAAATCATCCCCTAGTATTTAAAGCCAGCTCCTCCAACAGGAGTATTTGAGTGAGCTCCCTGCTGTAGCTCTAGGAAGGCTTCTGCCTGCTGCTTCCTGAAGGGTATAATTTTTATATGGACACTGAGAATAGCAAAAGCAGGTTTTGGACAAATATTCCATCCCATGCTTCAGGATATGAGCCAGTCTCTAACTACTCAAGAGCAGAAAGAGGCTGCTGTAGTGGGCAGCACCCTAGCCCCTTGCTATGATGCATCCCATGGTGGCCAGCATGAGAGGCAGTCAGCTGAGCTGGGTGGACCATGGGCAATTCCCATGTTTTTCCAAGAGCTGGTGGTGATGATCTGACTTGGGGCTCAGCATTGCTGGTGCTTTGATACGAGGCAAAGAACTAATGTCTACAGTCCCTTTTAATGACAGACTTTAAGCAATGATCACAGAATAGTCTTGCAGAGCTCATTTTGGCTAATGAGCAATTAGCCAGCGCAGTGGTGACTCCCCCTTACCCCTTGCCTGTTGGGGAGGAGGTGGCTGGGGCTGAGCATGATGCTTCTCTGGGGTATTGGATCCCCAGCACAGGACCCACATGGGTCCCACACCCTCACCTCAGTGGTGCTTGAGCTGCAGCTGAATCTTCCTCTTTCTGGACTTCAGGGATTTGTTTTCCAGCTACAGACTTGCTGTGTTATGCTAAATGTCATCCTAGATATCCCCTTTCGTTTTTTGCCCCCCCTTTTCGTTTTTTGCCCCCCCCCTTCTTTTTTTTTTTTTTCTCCTTAGTGCAGCCAGAGAAAATCTGTCAGCAAGACTCCTCCCCTGCCCAAATGAAGGTTGAACTTGCGTGGGCTGAGCATATTCCAACGTGTTAAATTTGGAGACAGCTCCTGATGATGCTGCAGCTTTCTCACCTCGTGTGAGAAGCGTGGGGCTGGTGAGTGCCCCAGCGCCGGCATGAGCCCAGCTGCCTCGGGTCACACCGTGGTAGGCCTGGGAGTGGGTGCAGATGGTTCTCCAGAAGGGGCAATCCAGAAGCTCACGAGCTCATGTTTTTTCAGGGAGACATGTCCATATGCCACCCATAGAGCACGAGAGCCTGCTTGTCAGTCTGGAGCACTCCAGGCATGCTAGGGTGAAATAACCCAAAGCTATAGCCAAGACTGGAGTGTGATGCTGGCTGGGCTGCTGGAGCCCCTCTGCTCTGTCAGTCTTTGGCAGAGAGCGAAGTCCTGTGTTCAAGTGTCATCATCAGTGCTTATCCAGCCTGGAGCTGAGGGGATATTTGGGGCAAATTAGCTAGGGAGCTTCCATGGCTGGATCCATCACTGCCAGGCTCAGCTCTGACCTTGCAGTTTTCCAGTCTGCAATCCTGTGCACAGCTCTTGAAGGCAAGTTGAGGACAGAGGATGTAAGCACCATAAATCAGGTGCTTGGCTCAGCTAGGCACTGCACAGAAGGACAGAGGTGCTAACCACAAAGGATGCCTTGCAGTGGGACATAAATCTGAGAGATTCTGCAGACCGTGGCAATTAGGAGCAAAAGTCCTAAGAGACATTGTGCGTTTGGTAGCTGAGCACTGCTCAGGTACAGTATAATTAACAGTGGTGGCAAAGTGACACTGGTGACAGAGCTTGTGCTGCTCTTCAGAAGGCATTGATGTTTCCTGAGGTAGAGATTAGACCTCATTGCATTTAATGTTTTAGTGAGGTTGGGAAGAAATGAAGTCAAATGCAATGCTGTCCCCACCCAAAGGGGAGCAGTGATAAGCAAGTTACTTGAATTCCTGTGTTTACATATGGGGGAGGGGGGCTGCACTCGTAGAAAAACGTGTGTGCCTGTGTATAACTGCAGAGGGAGAGAGATGCTCTGCCCCAAATCATGCATCATAATGCATCATGCATTGCTGTGGAGCCTGGCTGAGGGTGTTTGCATATATATATATATATAAAAAATATGATTTATAGGTTTTTAAACCTCCCTGACAGACTGCAGGGAGACCAATTTCTAAATGCATGGCAAGGTTTCTGCCTAGGAGATGGGTAGCAGGAGGTGTTAATAAATGAAAGAACTGCAAGTGAAATGTTGTGACATGCACCTCTCTGAACAACCTGCGGAGCGCTGGCAGAATCATCAAACCGAGCTGAGAGTAATCAGCAGGGACTGATAAAGCTGCTCATGTAATTATTTGTTTGATATACAGCTTTCCTTCTCCCTTCTGCATAAATCACAGAATTGCTTTGCTTAGCGTGGGAGGAGTTTTTTTCATTCCTGTCAGGGCTTGTTCTCACCCAGATGTCACAAGCGGAGGGCTGAGGTCTGCGGTGCCGCTTTATTTGCAGGCTTTCCGTTGTGATTCTGGCAGCATGGGCTGCAGACAGCATTCATTTAGCTGGAGAGAGGCCTTCTTGCTCATGCAAAGCTGCTGCTGTGGCAGGGGCCAGGCTCTTCTGGAGAGTCATTAAGGTTGGAAAAGACCTCTAAGGTTGTAAAGTGCATCATTGCATGCTGCTTCTAAGCTGCTCTTATTCACAGAACTACAGAATGTCAGGGGCTGGAAGGGACCTCCAGAGCTCATCCAGCCCAACCCCCCTGCCAGAGCAGGATCTTCTATACTAGATCATGGGAACACATCCAGGAGGGTTTTGAACATCTCCAGAGAGGGAGACTCCACAACCCCCTGGGCAGCCTGTTCCAGGGTTCTGTCACCCTCAAAGGGAAAAAAAATCCTCCTCAAGTTCACATGGAACTTCCTGTACCTCAGCTTCCACCCAGTGCCCCTTGTCCTGTCACTGGGCATCACCCAGCAGAGCCTGGCTCCAGCCTCCTGGCATTCACCTTTACATATTGACAACCATTGCTGAGGTCACCTCTCAGTCTCCTCTTCTCCAGGCTAAAGAGACCCAGCTCCCTCGGGCTCTCCTCGTAAGAGAGATGTTCCATTCCCTTCAGCATCTCTGTGGCTTTGGCCTGGAAGAAGCTGTTCCTTTGAGCAGGTGGCTGCTGAGGTCTGGAAGCAGTCACAAGGTCATTAGATATGAAGCAAAATTCCCACTGCAGCTTTCTCATCTGTAAATGAGAGTTCGATGCTGCTGCATCCCAGACTGCTCTGCACAACTGCACAGCCCTTCCTACTGACAACTGCTCACAGGATGTTAGGGGTTGGAGAGGACCCAAAGAGCTCATCCAGACCAACCCCCCTGCCAGAGCAGGACCAGACAATCCAGCTCAGGGCACACAGGAACACATCCAGACAGGCCTTGAAAGGCTCCAGAGAAGGAGACTCCACAGCCTCTCTGGGCAGCCTGTGCCAGTGCTCTGGGACCCTTACAGTAAAGAAGTTCCCCCTTGTGCTGAGCTGGAACCTCCTGTGCTGCAGCTTCCATCCATTGCTCCTTGTCCTATCCCAGGCAGCAGTGAGCAGAGCCTGTCCCCCCCTTCTGATCCCCATCCCTCAGAGATTTATAAACATTGATTAAAGCCCCTCTCAGTCTCCTCCAGACTAAGCAGCCCCAGGTCCCTCAGCCTCTCCTCAGCAGGCAGTGCTCAGTCCCCTTATCCTCCTCGTAGCCCTCTGCTGGACCCTCTCCAGCACATCCCTGTCCCTCTGCAACTGGGGAGCCCAAAACTGAACGCAGTGCTCTGTGTAAGGATACCTGTTAGTTATCCTTAAATAACTTCCCCTGCCTGAACAAGAAAATCCGAGCATTGACTGATTTCCAGGCAGTCACAGTGGTGGCCTGTCAGCAACAACTGAGCTGAGCCAAAAGGCTCCTCTGGATGTCAGTGGTTTCTGGGAATGCTGCCTGCATGGGTTTTTTCCGGGATTCCCCTCTCTGTCCATGCCTGGGTGAGCTCTGTCTTCACCCGGGGGCAAATTCTGCAGTTCTCTCTTTAACAAAAGGTGCAGCAATTCACTCCCACTCTAAGCACTCTTGTTTTCCTTCTTCCATTTATGTCCTGTTTAGCCTTTTTCTTTCCTTAGGGAAAAGGAAGCCTTTCTTTTCCTTAAGTGAAGAAAAAGGATGCGTTTTTCTTTAAAAGAAAGAAAGAAGAGATAGTTTCTATTGTCTGAGGGTTTTACCAGGAACTCAGGAGGAAGGGGGAGGCGTAAGGGGAGTGAGGCACATTAGAGCAGAAAATAGATTTCCCAGCCTAAAGTGAGAGCAATCCAGACTGCTGCCGGGAGCACACATTTGAATATTGCCAAGGGTAGCTGGGATGCTTTGGTGGGCGTTCTGCTGCTAATAATACTCACAGTCTGATGCTGCTGAGGCCCAGACATGCCACCAGCCCTGTACTGCAGATGCACTCACACTGTTGGGAAAGGGTCTGAGACATCAAAGGCTGTGCTCAGGCTCTTGCCTGGGTCAATGCCAGCTTGCTCTTACCCAGGAGAAATACTTCAGACTTGAACCAGATTAATGAAGAGAGAAATTATTCTGAGGCTCAGGGAAAAAAAATTAGCTTTACACCCACAGCAGTTGTGTTCCTGGGTGATTACTGTGCACCCTTTCAGTGCTTTCCGATGCCAGGCACTGATGGCATTTCACAGAACCATAGAATCAGGCAGGGTTGGAAGGGACCACAAGGATCAGCCAGTCCCAACCCTCCCTGCCATGGGCAGGGACACCTCACACTAGATCAGGCTGGCCACAGCCTCATCCAGCCTGGCCTTAAACATCTCCAGGGATGAGGCTTCCACCCCCTTCCTGGGCAACCCCTTCCAGGCTCTCACCACTCTCATGCTGAAGAACTTCTTCCTAACATCCAGACTGAATCTACCCATTTCTAGCCTGGTTCCATTTTCCCCAGCCCTATCACTACCTGACAGCCTGGAAAGTCCCTCCCCAGCTTTCTTGTGGCACCCTTAAGATACTGAAAGGCCACAATAAGGTCACCTGTTTGAAGATAAATAACCTGCTCATGGCCCTGCTTGTTATTGACAGGTTTTTATTATTGCTGATGTTACATGGAAAGGAAAGTTACTAAAAAAAAAACCCCACAAACAAAGCAGCAAACACATGGCATTAACAAACTGATGCCCCCAGGGAACTGTTGCCTGAATGGGATTTTGATTGGAGTTCAATTTAATTGGCCATAAATCTTCTCATTTCTGATTTGCTTTCCCTTTCAGACCACTCTACCAAATTCACCATAATCAGGTTTTCATTTTTGTCTATTGAACGAAATCCTCCAGCATGAGCATGAAGAGAAATATTCCTTCAGCAAGGTGACCTTGTTCTTGTTTGTACTGTGCTGGTAATTGATTTAATGCCTCCTTCCCCTATAAATTTGGGCTCTTTCTGAGGCATGTCCATCAGGTTCCACAGTAATTGGTTAGCACAGTTGATGTTTCACTGGGATATTCTGCCTGCAAAATATCTCTCAAGCTACAAGGGTAGCTGTGATCATTTGCACTGACAGGAGGGGGGAATTCAGCTGGTAGGTATGCACATGCCCCTGCTGCTGGCTGCCTTGGACTGCAGCTATGTGCCTACCCCAGAGAATAAAAGCTCTTGTTCCAGCCCCCAGTCAAACTGTGAGAGGCAGAGCCCAGGAGTTTCCATGAGGTTTGAATTGGATTTTTCCTGTCACACTGCAATGTCTTCAGGGGAACAAGGGGCAGTGGGTGGAAGCTGAGGCACTGCTGAGGTGACCTCAGCAATGGTTATCATAGAATCATAGGATGGTAGGGTTGGAAGGGACCTCAAGGATCATCCAGTTCCATCTCCTGCCATAGGCAGGGACACCTCCCACTAGTACAGGTCACTCAAGGCCTCGTCCAGCCTGGATGATCTGTCAAGCTGAGTGCCAGGAGGCTGGAGCCAGGCTCTGCTCAGTGATGCCCAGTGACAGGACGAGGGGCAATGGGTGGAAGTTGAGGCATAGGAAGTTTCATTTAAAAGGAGGAATTTTTTCCCTGTGAGGGTGACAGAACCCTGGAACAGGCTGCCCAGGGGGGTTGTGGAGTCTCCCTCTCTGGAGATATTCCAAACCCTCCTGGATGCATTCCTGTGTGATCTGGTATAGGAGATCCTGCTCTGGCAGGGGGGGTGGACTGGATGAACTTTCCAGAGCCCTTCCAACCCCTGACATTCTGTGATTCTTCAATCTTACAACTTCATGGACTGGAAATTGAATGTTTTATGGGTTGGTGAAAAGGTAGGGGAAAAAAAAAAACCAACCTACATTATATCTGCTGCCAGTTTCTTAATTACAGCAGCAGCAAGCACATTGTGAGTTAGTTAATAGCAGGTACTCCTGCTGCAAAAAGCCTTTTACAGCTATGGCCTTGACAACTGGAAGCAGTTACTGTGCAGTGCTTTTCCTTTATGCTTTCTGAACCATTAGAATTCTTTTTCTCCTCTTTCTTCAGTTTTCTTCCCTACAAAAGAAAGAGGAAAATCTGAATTTTGCCTCCTTACAATTATCTTCTGAAGTGTTTTTGTCTGCAAAGGTGAAGAGCTGGAGCACAGCCCTGTGAGGAGCAGCTGAGGGAGCTGGGGTTGTTCAGCCTGGAGAAGAGGAGACTCAGGGGACACCTCATTGCTCTCTACAACTACCTGAAGGGAGGCTGTAGTTGGTCTCTTCTCCCAGGCACCCAGGGACAGAACAAGAGGACACAGCCTCAAACTGTGCCAGGGGAGGTCCAGGTTGGATGTTAGGAAGAAGTTCTTCACAGCAACAGTGATTGGCATTGGAATGGGCTGCTCAGGGAGGTGGTGGAGTCCTCATCCTAGAAGATGTTTAAGAAGAGGCTGGGTGAGGCACTTAGTGCCATGGGTTAGTTAATTAGAAGGGTCAGGTGATAGACTGGACTCGATGATCCTAGAGGTCTTTTCCAAGCTGCTTAATTCTGGGATTTGCTGGAAATTCCTGAAAGTAAAGAGAAAGGAACTGCTGCTGGAGCTTCTGTGGAGTTTGCTGGTATTTAGGTCTGTATGACAGTGGTGAGCAGGTATTGAGACAAGTGAGACCCAGCTGTGTCTGCTGGTGTCCTGGCTGGGAGCAGGCTTTGGTCCCCAGGGGCTGGGGCAGAAGGTGAGTGCCTCATGAGCAGAAGGCAGAGTGCTTCGTGGGCAGCAGCCAGATCTGTGCTCACTCTCAGGGGGTGTGTGGCAGAGAGGAGAAGCAGAAAAGTGTCTTCATGCTAAATAATGCATCTACAAGCAGCTAAATCCTTCTGGCTCTAGTCTGTGTGTGAAGCTGTTGATGGGGATGGTTCAAAACACTTTCACTGTGCAGCCTGCTCCGCAGCACAATTTTCTTCTTCAGTCATTACCTATGCAAGTCTGGTTAGAAGTCAGGCTTTTCAAGGCTGCCTGGATGGTGACTCTGGTTAGAAGTCAGGCTTTTCAAGGCTGCCTGGATGGTGACTCTGTTTATAGCTTGGACCCTAAAGCTCAATCAATAGGATTGGAAGTCAGTTCTTCTCCTGCCTGTGGCACTAAGTAGACCACCTTTGGCTCCAGTTTCCTATCCCACTGTAGCGACTTCTGCTTGGGGCAGGATTTGCCTGCATGTGAATCAGAACAAGCAGAGCCTTAGGTTTGGTGGGATTGCAACTGAGCATTGAAGAGCAGAGATCTGTGTGTCTGCTCTGAGCTGCAGCTCTATGCAGTTCATTAGACCTTTTTGGACAACATCCATCTAGAGAAGATGCTGTCTGATTGTGATTTCTCTGCCACTCCATCTCTTAGTTCCTGATGCTTTTGGAGCAGAACAAGTCCTTCAGCAAAGCTCCTCCAATGTCACACGGAGAGATTAGTGATGGTTGGATAATAGATTTGGTTGCTGAAGCTGGCCAAGAGTTCTCCATGATGTTTTAGTGTGAACCATCTCCACTTCCTTGAACTCTGGGTTTTGTGGAAGTTTGCTCAGTGAAGACTTGGGAGATGTCTCCCACCCCTGTTGGCAGCTGAGAGTGAGCACCAGTCCACTTCATTCTAGATTGAATGTATTTGTTCAAGTCTGTGCCAGATTGTGCTTGACCTTGATTTCCTGTACCCTTGTTTTATCCCCTGCTTGTGATCACTCAGCACTGACTTGCATGTCCCCAGTTCTTTTGAAGAGGAGCTTCCTTCATGGCTCAGATGGGACACCTCAGCCTCCACACCTTCCCTTCCTATCCTCTCTAGCTCCTGTAATGCTGATGGGAGATTGTCAGAAGCTTGTGCCTTTCATCCCTGAAGTGGGAAAGGTTTTATTTATTTTGCTAATCTGAAAGTTAAGTGGGTGGGAAGATAAGTCTGCAGTCCTGCTCCCTTCCTCACAAGCTACCAGCTCTTGTTTCCCTTGAGAGAGGCAGAGCAGATGGAAGGCAGAGATGAAATGAAGATCAAACATAAACAGCATGATTAAGTTTCTGATAAAGGATAAAACACTTATCACATCAAAGCTGCTGGAAAACAAATTAAATGTTTCCTGAACATTTCGTGTCCACGTAAGCATTAACTGTGCTTGCCATGGGGATGTTTTTAGCAGGAGGCAGTGGGGCTGGGGAATGCTGGTGAGGTATTTACCCTCGTGGCTCTGCTGCAGGTCGCTGGCTGGCTGCAGGAATGCAGAGCTGGCAGCTCTTAGCCATCCTCCAGCATGGTGGACCTCTTGCTGCAGGTTGCTGGGGCCACATTACATGCATGCTTAGGCAGTCCTTTCTGGAAGCTCACTTTTCCAGGTTTGGGCACTGGTTTTCCAGAGGTTTTAAACCACCTGCAGGCACTGGTAGGTGCAGAGACTGTGGGTGGCTTTTCTCCCAAGCATTACTGATCCTTTGGTTCTGTGCTTTGGCTCAGTGAGTCAAGTCTCAAAATATTTTTGTGTAAGCATAAGTCACAGTGAGAAGTATCCAGGAGTTCTCTACTTAAATCACTTTTGGAATACTGAGCTGTCCTGGCCAGTGAAGAAAGATTAGAAAGCAGAATATTGCCAGGATTTAAAAATTCCTTTTCCAATCTTACAAACATGTGAAATATATAGAGATTTAGACTGGGTGTGAGGAACAAGTTCTGCACCATGAGGGTAGTAGGACACTGCAACAGGTTGCCCAGGGAGGTGGTTGTGGCCCCATCCCTGGAGGTATTCAAGGTGATGCTCAGCAGTGCTCTGGGCAACCTGATCTAGTTGAGGATGCCCCTGCTAACTGCAGAGAGGATTGGACTGGATGACCTTTGGAGATTCCTTCCAACCCAGACCGTTCTACAAATATTTGATCTGTGTCATCCTGCAGACTTTGGTTGAAATTGGCATCTGATTTCCTTCTGAAAGGAGAGGAAGAGCAAAATGTGGTGTGCTGAGTTGGACTGAAGTTTGGGAAAGCACTTACCTGTGGAATTGTCAGATGGAAAAGTGGAAAAAAGTTTTTATGTCCAACATGAACTTCTTTATGTGTATCTAATGATCTGGACTCGCTTTTTACTTACATGGTTTATATGTAAAAGCTCAGAAATGGGGCAATACTGCTGCAGTTTGGGAAGATAGTCAGAAAGGACCTCCTTGTGGTCATTCCTTCAGCCTCCTACTTGAAGCAAGGCTAATGTCAAAGTTTGCTTAGGTTGCTCAGGACCTTGTCTATCCGAGCCTTGAAGATCTTCCAGGATGGAAATTGAAGCCCTTGTCTGGGTCCCTCTTCCAATTTCACACACTGCTCAGGGGAGGATTTTCTTACATTCAGCTGGAATTTCCCTTCTGGGGGTGTTGCCTCTCATCCTGTCACTGTGCTCTTCAGAGCTCTGTCTACACCACCTACCTTTTACATCATCCAAACCACCATCAATATGAGAAGACAGATCTCCCTGGAGTCATTTGCTTGTTTGTTTTCCTTTCTTGGTGCTTCTCTTCTTGTCCCTGTACTCTGGGAGTGACTGACAGCACGCCCTTATCTCCTGCCTACTGCAGGCACTCACAGATTTTGGCTCTTTCAAAGCAAGACCTTGTTTCTATTTAGTGCTTTTGAAAAGACTGCTTTGGGATCTGCCTGAACAGAAAAAGGAGTTAGGTGTTGTGAGCAAAGTCTCTGTTCCTAAATCCCTGCCTGCCAAATACTAATGTTCATTATGACCAAGCTTAGCAGTCTCTGTGCAATTGGCCTTCATCCTCCTGAGGACATAACACTTAACAGGCAGCAGAAAAAGCATGAAGTTAAAACTTTCAGGTCTTCTTCTAGGACATGGAACTGTTGGAGCGAGTCCAGAGGAGGCCACCAAGATGCTCAGAGGGCTGCAGCAGCTCTGCTGTGAGGACAGGCTGAGAGAGTTGGGGCTCTGCAGCCTGGAGAAGAGAAGGCTTCCAGGAGACCTTAGAGTAGCCTTCCAGTATCTGAAGGGGGCTACAGGAGGGCTGGGGAGGGACTATTGACAAGGGCTTGCAGTGACAGGACAAGGGGCAATGGGTTTGAACTGGCAGAGGGGAGATTGAAACTGGACATTAGGAGGAAGTTGTTTGCAGTGAGGGTGGTGAGACACTGGCACAGGTTGCCCAGGGAGGTTGTGGCTGCTTCCTCCCTGGAGGTGTTCAAGGCCAGGTTGGAGGAGGCCTTGAGTGACCTGTACCAGTGGGAGGTGTCCCTGCCTATGGCAGGGGGTTGGAACTAGATGATCCTTGAGGTCCCTTCCAACCTTACCATTCTATGATTCTTCAGTGGCAACTAAGGTGGCAACCAGGTACCAGCTCAGATATGGCACAGATGTTGCCTGAAAAGTTGAGCTTAGACCAGAAACTTCATAGCATGAAGTCAAATTGAATTTCTCAGCAGTGCCCATGAGGAGTGTCTCAGTGACAGTTCTACAGCTGGGGGGGCAAAAAAAAAAAGTAAGTCATCTTTGTCTTAAGAAGCATTGCTGTGTATTTCAGCAAGATTTCTCATGTCATGAGATGCAGAATTTCAGGCAATATCCTGTTTAGATCCATTTCTGTTTGATAACAAAAGCGGCATTGACAGCGAGGGATTGCGCCGAGTAACTCATTGCTGGGGAGTTCTGTTCCATGCTGAAATCAGGATGTGTCCTGGTTGAGTTCACAGCTGTCTTAGCTTTCTTTTTCCCTCATTTAGACAGCTCTGTGTCCCTGAGATGTATTTCTTGGTCTGTGTGGACATAGAATCCTTGGGATTATCGCCATAGAAACCAGGCGTAACACAGAGCGCCTTAGAAGTAACAAATGGGATTTGGCAGCCTTGCCCATTTACTACACAGAGGCTGAGCTGGGGACAAAAAGCAGCAATTACTTGCTCTTGGAGCCTTATTAACAGGCACATCTGCACATTCATTAAAACTAGATGCTTCAGCTTCCATTCTGCCTGAGATGGCATTCAGATATTCTGGTCTTCAAACCAAACTGAATCATAGAATCAGTCAGGGTTGGAAGGCACCACAAAGATCAGCCAGTCCCAACCCCCCTGCCATGCCCAGGGACACCTCACACTAGATCAGGCTGGCCACAGCCTCATCCAGCCTGGCCTTAAACACCTCCAGGAATGAGGCTTCCACCACCTCCCTGGGCAACCCCTTCCAGGCTCTCACCACCCTCATGCTGAAGAACTTCTTCCTAACATCCAGTCTGAATCTACCCATTTTTGGCTTTGCTCCATTCCCCCCAGTCCTATCACTACCTGACAGCCTAGAAAGTCCCTCCCCAGCTCTTGTAGCCCCCTTCAGATACTGAAAGGTCACAATAAGGTCACCTGGGAGCCTTCTGCTTTCCAGAGTGCACAGCCCCAACTTCCTCAGTCTCTCCTCACAGCAGAGCAGCTCCAGCCCTCTGCTCATCCTCGTGGCCCTTCTCTGGACACCTTCCGGCACCTCCACATCCCTCATGTCCCAGGGATCCAGAACTGGATGCAGTACTCCAGATGGGGTCTCACCAGTGCAGAGTATAGAGGCAGGATCACTTCCCTTGCCCTGCTGCCCACACTGCTCTTGCTGCAGCCCAGGATCCCTGACAGCTCTCTTATTTCTCAGTCAAGGCAGGAATTTGTTGGGTTTGACATTTTGGTTCCTTGATGTTTGATTGCAAATCCTGGAGGCAGCTCTGTGCTGCCAGCCCCTGTGAGCTTCCCAGGAGGAGATAAGATGTAGTGAGTGAACCACTGGCTCCCAGGGAGCAATCCCTGCTTTGAAGGATGAAGTCACCCGGGTTTTGTTTGTAAAGCCTGATCTCCCACGGTGCTGGGACCCAGCTCCCAGCCCATCCCAGGGCCTCACACCCTGCCTGCCTTACAGGCACGCTGCCCTTCTCCTCTTTGGCAGTCCTGGATTGCTCAGAGTGGGCAAGTTGCAGCAGCCCGAGCTTGGGGAAGTGGATGGGTTGTGCCAGGCAGAGAGGTGCTTTAGCAGGAATGAATTGCACTGTGCTGTGCTGCAGCTAAAGCTGGGCTGACTCTGCTGGTAGTGAAGGAGAAGCACAGACTCAACATTTTAAGCCAAATGGGGCAGCTCTTAAAGTTGTATGGGATGGTGAAGAGGCAGAAAAGCAGATGCAATGGGATAACAGAAAAGGAGAAGAGAAATGTACTCAACAGTAAGGCACATCTGGTGCCTGGCAGCACTGCCAGGCTGAGGTGGAGCAGCAGGCAGTGTCAGCCTGTGGCCCTGTGCCTTCCCACGTGGGAGGTCAATGCCAGCTCAGCAGGCCCTGGGGTGCAGATCCTGCTCTTCCAGCAGACTCAGGAGACAGAACTGGAGTCCTAGGAGGTTCCAGTTTTGAAGCTGCTCAGGGGAGTAGAGATCAGCTCTGGGACTCTTGCTTTCCATCCTCTCTTTTCCATCCTCCCTCACACCAAGTGAAATCAAAATTAGAAGGAAAGAGGTCACAGAGGAGTCCCTTGCTCAGGATGATGCATTTGCTGACCTGGGAGTGAGCAGGCACTGTCCTTTCCCAGTCCACATCCTATAATACTGCCTATAGTTGAGAGCAGAGCAGCTTTTAGGAGGGATTTCAGAAGCAGCTGGAGGTGTTTTAAAGCTCTCAGGGCAAAAATCTGTCACCCACCTGCACCAATTTAGGAAGAAAACAGTTTTGCTTAGCAGAAGAAACATGTAAAGCTGGTTGTAAAACACAAAATTGAGATGGAGCCTACGATGCAACCCGGAGAACCTGCAGGAGCGAAATACAGAGAGCTTGAAACTGGGCTACATGCTCCAAGCTTGCCTGGCCTCCTTTTCAAAGGTCCTGAGGACTCTGCATCCCTAGCAGAGTGCTCAGGATCTTTTTGAAACATTTATATCTAAGTATACCTAAGTATAGACCTAGGGCTGACTAACTTTAGGCTCCAAAAATAGTGCAGGTGTCTGCCTTCTCCCTCTTCCTCATTTCTCCTTTCCTTGCTCTTTAATCTCTTCAACTCCCACGTTCTGTTTCCCCCAACTCCCTTCATTTTTCCATCCTCCCCTAGCTGACTTCTGCTCCTGTTTCTACCCTGTCACTCACTCTGTGGCTCCCGTCCCGTGGGAGCCTCAGTGCAATTCTTAACTCCCTTTTCTCTCCCTCTCTCACCCTAAACTCTCACTGCTTCATTCTCAGGGGACAAAGTCCCAAACACATGGCTCTGTTCTGCTCAGGAACCTGCTGAATTCAAGTCCCAAATATTTTGTCTCTCCTACCTGGGACTGCCCAGGGATGGCAGCAAGCAGGGGAATCACCACAGACACCCATGGTTGGAGCAAGAGCCCAAAGTAGCTGCCATCACTTTCTGGCCCAAAAGCATAGCTCAGGCTGACCTCTTCCTCGTGCACTTCCCATTGCAGGCATCATCTGCCAGTGACAGCAGCCAGAGGGGTTATTGTGAAGGGATGCTGTTCGTTTTGTGAGGAGGAAGCTCCCAGCAGTGGCTTCTGCTGTCGGAATCGACCAGAAGAGAGATGTGGCTGTGCTACAGGCTTGGGGCAGTGTGGCTGGAGAGCTGCTGGCAGAAAGGGATCTGGAGGCTGTAATAGACAGGAGCTGAACGTGAGCCAGCAGTGTGCCCAGGCAGCCAAGAAGGCCAATGGCATCCTGGCTGGGATCAAAAATGCTGTGGCCAGCAGGAGCAGGGAGGTGATTGTCCCCTTGGACTCTGCTCTGGTGAGGCCACACTCGAGTGTTGTGTTCAGTTTTGGTCACTGCAAAACTCACTGAAGTGGGTCCAGAGGAGGGCAATGAAGCTGGGGAAGGGCCTGGAGAATAAATCTTATGAAGAGCAACCGAGGGAGCTGGGGATGGTTAGTGTGAGGAAAGAGGAGGCTGAGGGGAGACCTTATTGCTGTCTACAGCTACCTGAAGGGATGTTGTGGAGAGGCTGCTGCTGGGCTCTGCTCACAGGTAGTTGGAGACAGAACAAGAGGGAATGGCCTCAAGCTGAGGCTGAGGAGGTTTAGAATGGACATTAGGAAAAAGTTTTTCATGGAGAGAGTGGTCAGGGACTGGAATGAGCTGCCCAGGGAGGTGGTGGAGTCACCCACCCTGGATGTGTTTAAGGGTGGTTTGGGTGTGGTGCTTAGGGCTATGGTTTGAGGTGAATCTTGTAGAGCAGGGTTCTAGGTTGGACTTGGTGCTCCTGAGGGGCTTTGCCAGCCTGGCTGTGTCTGTGGTTCTGTGATCTGATGGCTTTGCCCCTGACACGAGTGTCTCTCTGTTGTAGGAAGGCATGCCCCAAACGCTGACTTCTACCAGTATGTTTACCCCATGTGGCTTCAGCCCTCATCTACATACTTCAAAAGAAGATGAACAAGGAGGACTGATCTTCCAGGATGGAAACCTTACCTCAGCATCTCTGGATGCTCTAATCCAGCATCTGATACCTACCACTGATTACTACCCTGAAGTAAGCAATTCACAGTACAATAAACAGTTTAAATTTGATGAATTGGGGCAGCACTTTATGCAAAAGTGCAAATGTGTTAAATTTTGAATTAAGAGGGTAATTTAAAAGCTGCATACAATTACAGCTTGCTAAGTTGGTGCATTGCTTTAAATGCTATTTCACTGCTCTATAATTGTTCCCATGAAAAAGCAGATCCCAAAGTCGATACTGCCTTTAAATAAGAGAAGATGGGAGCAGGGTAGAGCTGTGGTGGTGATGAATTAGTGATAGTCAGAGCACTTCAAAAATAGTGCAGCCCAGAGAGATTTAGATGGAGACTGAAGCAAAAAAAAAAACTTCAAGTCTGAACTAGCTTTAAATTAGCTAAATTTCAGTAGCTTGCTGAAGTCATCCAGGTTTGTCTGCGTGTACAAAGCATTCCCTCGGTGGAGACAGAGACCTTCCTCCTGAGGGGTTCATTGTTACCCTGGGGTTATAGTCACACCAGCTTTGTAGTCACTGCACAGCAGAGTCTAGATCCTAAACCTTGAACATTTAGTGTTTCTTCCCCAGCAGTGCAAGGATCTAAACTAGAAGCAGCTTTGTGGTCCTGCAAGCTACAGACTTCACTGGATTCTGCACATCCTCGGTGGAATTCAGGACGGAGTTTGACTAGAAGACTTTTAAGTGCTAATATATCTCTCTGGAAAGGCTTGTATTTCAAAGCCCAGAGCAGCACTGACTTCTGGGCAGTTGAGAAGACTCTGAAAGTTATCAATGCAGAGCAGACAGCATGTTTTAAATTACCCACAGCTCAGTTTCTGATCAGCTCAAAAAATAAGTAATGGAGAAGCATATCAATTAAGAAAAAAAAAAAAAAAAGAAGAGAAAGGCAATAAAAATAGGTGATGGAGAGATTAGGCTGTGGGATTTTCATTAAGCAACATGTCATATGTAATATTATACCTGCTGCTCAGGAGCGTGGCTGAGTCTGGGGGAAAGAAGATAATTCAGGCGCCAAGAGGGGTCAGGAAGCAAACAACTGAGGATTCATGCATATATTTTAAAATTCACTGCTGGAATACTTTAAATAATCCAAAGCTTTATCCAGCAGCCCTGCTTCCCACAGCTTTGCAGATACAGGACTGCATATGATATGACTTAGCTGAGAGAAATGAATTTTTGGGGAGTTAGTGGAATAAATAAAGTATTTCTTAGATTGGGCTGGGCGAGGCCTGCAGGACTATAGCAAGGTCTGGGGACATCTTTAGGTTGCACAGGGCTGTGAGCTGCAGATGTCCCCAGATCAGTCACATCTTGCTATAGACCTGCAGGGCTCACCCAGCAAAGTGAACATGTTCAGCCTTTGCTGTTTCCTGCACCTGGGCTTGCCCCTGCAAAGTGGCCTTCACTGGATGTCTGCACAGGGCTTGAGCGACCAAAGGCTGGAAGGGGATGATGTGGAGGAAGGAGATGCAACTGCCTCCTGCACCCACTGAAACCAGTTCCATTTCAGGGACAGGAATCCTTGTGCCTTTTAGATAAAAACAAAGGTCTGTCCCAGTGGGAATGCAAAACTCCCGGGGTTCAGGGCTTCTGTGGTTAATGTTTGTTCCCCAGTGCATGTTGCTTACAGCAGGGCTGCTTGTCTTTCCCTGCAGAAAGCCTACATCTTCACATTCCTGCTGAGTTCCAGACTCTTCATTGAACCCCATGAGCTTTTGTCCCGAGTTTGCCACAAGTGCATCGAGCAGCAGCGGCTGGATGACCCTGTGCTGGACAAGGTTAGTTCACCTTTGCAGCAGGACAAGCTGAGGTGTTTTCTGTGGGCAGAGAACTCCAGGGCTCTGCCCTGTGTGTGCCCTTTGCCTGAGTGAAACGTCCTCATAACGGATGATGCTTGCTGTTGAGATCTTGACATTGAGGCATCATCCTAACAACCAAGTCTAAGAGCAGTGCTCCAGGCACTAGTCACTTCCAATCTTCTTCTAATTATCCCTTTCCCCCTGTCTCAGTCTTCCCAGGTGACTTTCCTTCTTAGCTTCTCGAAGGCTCTGCAGGAGCCTGCAGGATGCAAGGAGGTAGGACGCAAGCCTCACGCTGACAGTTGCAGATGTTGACACTCCACTCTCCTTCACATTTTTCCTTAATGCCTCTGCCCTTTTGCTTTCTTGCTTCTGGTACAGTAATATTTCCCCGTGGCCTTAGGTATCACTTTGAACGCCACATAGTAGCATGCAGCCACCCACTCCCCTGCCGTTGCTGGCAGTGACAGATCCTCTGGCAGCCGTGCTGCAGAGCGGCGCTGCCTGGCACACCGGCACCCAGCCGCAGCAGCAGCCAGGCTGTGACAAGCCAACAGCATGAGACAATCCAAGCTGTCACTGCGTCGGCAGCCCTGCTGTTCTGCCCCAGGGACTGTGCAGGCTGATACAGTGTGTAACAACACATCTGCATCCTCGGGCAGTCCCACAGAGAGTGCGGTGGAGATGGAGCCCACCGGATCCTGCTCAGCGCTGGATTCCGCCCAAACTCTCCTCAGCGCATTCATAGAGACCTCTCCAGTGCAGTATCTGGAGCAGGAGATGCACTATCAGTGCAGTGGCTGGGGGAAGAAGATGCACTAGTTGCAGCTTTCCAACAGACAGCCCCTAGATTCTGCAGTGGTTCTGAAGAGCAGCCCTGCCTGCTTTCAAACCGTGTGCTTGGCACCAACATCAACATCTCAACACCTGCACTTGGTTGTGCCCAGGCAGCTGGTTTCTGAGTAACAGGAGTTCTGCCTTCACTACAGAGAGCAATCAGACAGACTGCTGAGAACCCTGCTCCTTCAGCTGCCCATTCAGTCAGTGTTAATGGAAACATTCTGCATGAGGTCACTACACAAAACAATTTTTCCCAGGTGTGCTGGGTTTTGTTCTGCAATTCTATGGCAGGTGTGAGGTTTAGGAGNGCAGCTGGGGTCTGAGGTGAGCAGAGCAAAGGGGCAGAATCCCCTCCCTTGCCCTGCTGGCCACAAACAAGATTCGATGTTCCTTCAGCTTTGCAAGAAATGAGAAGCAATGCCTTACTGTGAAGCTCTCTGTGTGCCTGAAGTGCATCTGTGCTTTGGACTGGCCTGTAGTGATGCAGACTTGATGGGACACCAACTTGGCATCTTGTGTGGGGCTGACTTTGAACTTCTGCCCACAAGCAACCTCCCATCCCCTGTGTCCTGTGACTCGCACAAAGTCCTCTGCTTCAGTTCCAGTGGCAGTTTACACAGCTGGAGCAAAAGTCTCCCCAGACCTTTGTAGTTTCCAATAAAGCTTTCCCTTTAGCAGCCACCTGCTGGTCTTTGAGCCTGAGCTTGATGCCAGCTGACAGCAGCTATTTTTAGAGCTGTGGTTCATTGTAACCTGTTGTTGGTGGAAAGCTGAAATACGCATTTTAACCACCTTGGTTGAAAAGCAGAGAGCTGTGGAGCTCAAGAGTATAATTCTTCTTGATTACAGGGTACCATTCAGCTGCAGCACGTAGGATGCAGGACCCTGTTTGTTTTGGTCTGTCTTTTTCTCTAAATAAAAATGCTCTTTGGTGTTTAATGCAATTTCCCTTTCCCATGCTCTTGCATAACCGAGGACAAAAGCTTTGGAAGCAGCTGCTCTGGGCATCTTTGGAGATACTGCTAATGCACCCATTGTGCTGCACCCCATATTTCCCTCCTTGCCCCATATCATCCTGAGTGTTTCCACTGCTGCACCCACAGATGAATCTGCACCAAAACAGGACAAGGGATAATGGATATAAGCTAGAACAGAGGAGGTTCCACCTTGACATGGGGAGAAACTTCTTTACTGTGAGGGTAACGAAGCACTGGAACAGGCTGCCCAGAGTGTTTGTGGAGTCTCCTTCTCTGGAGACTGTCAAAGCCAACATGGACATGTTCCTGTGTGACCTGCCCTGGGTGATCTTGCTCTGGCAGGGAGGTTGGACCCACTTCCAACCCTTAACATTCTGTGATTCTGTGAAAAGCAAAGTGGGCATCAACTGTGCGTTGTCCTTGTCCTGTCATGGATGCTGTGTGTTGTCTGAGTGGATGTCCCTGTCCTGTCGTGGATGCTGTGTGTTGT